>JBBPKI010001129.1:0-14582 GCA_038089155.1 Nevesoporus exiguus
TCCGGGGATCGCCCCGGGCCTCCGCGGTCGCGATATCACAGGGCTCCACTCTAGTCACGGAGACACGTCGCAGCTTCCTCCCAGCATGTCACGACAGCAGTCAGTGTCAACTTCCTCACCATGTCGACTGAAAAGGTAGCAATCATCGTTGGGGCTTCATCTAGTAGGTTCTCTTCGTTTGCATCAAGCGATTCTGACTGCCAGTCACGATTTGGAACACGTACAGAGCAATACAGGCATTAGAATGCACACTGCGATTGCATTTCGGTTACGAGGTGGCATCTAGTATTGACGACACCTCCTCTGCCTGAGCTGCATATAGACCATGAGAATTGTCTGCTCGTCGATGGTGACAGTACCGAGGAGGCATTCGTCAAGCGTCTCTTTGAATAGACGGCGGAGCAAGTCGGCAGACTTCACTTTTTTTTAACGTACGTCGTCGTTTCTCCATTTCCTGCCTTGGCTGACTGAAATGCAAGAATGCGGGTAAATCCATTAAATTGCACGCGAGCTCGGAAATGCGACTCGAGCTCTTCACGCGTGATCTTCAGGTTATGGACACCCACAGGTGGTGAGTATATGCGCCAATTGTAGATTCGACGCCGCATGTAGTTCTAGCAGGAGTTAATTACTATACAGGCAGAATCATCCACGACAGCTCGCTCGGCGTTCACATCCCACGTCCGCATTCTTCGGCGTACGCGTACTCCAAACACGCATTGAGTCTGACAAAGTCTCATGTCATCGAAGGGCGCCAGTTTGTCATTTCTGTGACCCAAGTCCACATTGGTACGTTCGCGTGTCCCACCATATTCTGCCCCGATCCTCATCTTGTGCATCCAAACTTAGTCTCGTGTGGGATACAGATAACGCACACATTAGCACGACAGTCGGACATACCCTCGGTACGCGCTAACTCGACGGACGCTGCGTTGCAGAGTCAACGTTTGATCCAGTATATACTGGAGACTGTCGCGACACTGACAGTCTCCCGAACCTGTTGGGGTTCAACACCACGTGCGCGATACTTTTCTCTACCACTCAGTTCGTTTCCTGACTCGTTTGGTGAGAGCGACCGACACGCTGTGTACGGAACGTGGACGTGGTTGATATCAGAGAGGTTTGAAATGCGTGTTTGTCGTCGAACGAGCACAGTTGTTCTTACGGGGGCACGAATCCGAACGTTTGGCTGAAGATGATTCGGGGCAGTCATTGGATGGGGCCACCGTAGCCACTTGTCAAACTGGCTGCCGCGGTCCAACACGGTGAGGGAGGAAACGCGCGATAGTCATTACTCTGGACAGATGGTTAAGGTGGAGATTAAATATTAAGTCGCCGACTGGGGAGGATCCGTTGGTCGAGTTTGCCGCACTATGAGTGAGTAAGGCACGAGCTTGGTCATAGTGTTAAGTCTTCGGACGAGCGGAGTTTAGCGACACGGCCACTCAGTCTCCCGTGCTCCTCCTCTCGCTCGTCCACCCTAGCTTGTCATCGCTGCTTCTTTCGTTGCACCCACCACTCCTCACCCAGCCTCCCCTCACTGATCTGGCACCTTGCAGCTCCTCTTGGGGCCCTGAGCGTGCAAGCCGGACTGCCACCCACTGCGTGGTGGTCCCACCCGCCCCCGCAGCTCACGCCCCATTCAGCAGGTAGTCGGTTTCCGTTCCGGGCCGGAAAGTGCCACGCGCTTCACCCGCACGCTCATCCCGTCTCCTACCACTTCGTTCTTTGCCAGTACCATTACATGTACTCGTAGCTAGCTACAAGCACATACACCCCTCCTTGCGCGTCCGCACGTAGCGTCATCCAAAGATGACGCGCATGCGTCTTGTTGAAAGTAAATCTGTCCTGTTTCGGTTATATACCCTTGATCGCTGTGTGCTCTTCTTTGACCGTTCTATTCCTATCGCACTACTTAGATGGCACGGATCGCTGTAGACTGACGTCAGAATAGGTGGTTGAAAAGTGTTCAGGCATGGTAGAGAAGTTCACGCAGGCTGAAGGCCATCTAGGATCGGTGTTCTTTCATTATACACTGGACCGTCCGGTGTCGGGGCGTACGTTAGGCATGGAAAATAAGTGGGTAGAAAGGTGGACCGCGAGTGATAATTTTGCAGGCCGCAGCAGGAGCCCATATACGAAGCGAGGTTGAAAACTATGACACTGGTCATCTCGACGAAGTATGAGCCTACCCCGCCCACTCGACGACCAGTGACCCAACTGTGCCTCAGCTCCGGGGTGTATCTCTAAAGAAACCCCCCTTTTCCTATACCGACCAACTTCATGAGCACCACCTCACATAGCAGAACGGACCAGAAACGCGCTCACTATAGACGCTGACTTTGTAGAGCCCCATCGTTCAGGTGCCGAAACCGCGTGCGCGCACCTGTTCACGCCCCCTTTGGGGCTGACACATGTATAGTAAAGTGACGTCAAATAGGCAGGAACGGCGCCTTTGCCTTCATAAAACAGTTCAATGCCGTTTCAGAACGCTCCAAGGATATCGAGTGCCTTGGAACGCAAGAATGTAAACCAGTCCAGACTCCAGTTGCGCTGTCATCGCAGTTCAGATGATGGATCCGTACGACAAAAAGTCGTATGTCTGGTTGCACCACTAGATGTGCCGGATAGCTTCGAAGTTGATGCGGCGGTTGAGACAAAAGTCCATTTATGGCACTTACTCATTCCATTGAGCGGGTTGGAAACAAACATCAGTAAATCGACATACTACTCAAGGTTTTTCAAGTTTTTCTCGTCACGGGCGTCATGTCGAAAGTTCAACACTCAAAAACATCCTTTTCAGTCGTTGCAAAGCGGCGGTGTGCGGCAGCATTTAGTGGCTAGGTCCCCAATGTCGGGAAGGAAGAGAAAAGGGCTGATGAAGCTAGGGACCTTGACGGCGAGTACGATCGCAACTGTGCATTGGCGATGTTGGGAGGGGTCAAGTGTGCCGCGGATATATTTGGGAAGGGTGACGACCCCTACTGCATGTTTGCCGGAGTGGAGAGAGTCATGTGTGGCAGGAGGATTTGGATGAGGGGGAGAACTCTGCAACAACGTTTGCGATCGAAACGTTATTGACTAAGGGCGAAGAACGCAGCTGGTGAAGCGAGCGTCAGAGGCGTGCAAAACCGCAGGGACTAAGTGGTCCCATCCACTGTCTTTCACATATTAGGACCTGACGGCGTAATTTTAGCATCAAGATTATCACCATAGCGCATCTGGTGGCAGATCGCAACGGACATGACGGAGAAGCTGCCTCGCTTGGTCCTGTGACCAGACAAGCCGTTCGATCGCATTCATCTCGACGAGGAGGTACCATTTCGGTACTAGTGCTACTAGTTTGTGCCTCGTGGAGAACAGCTAATTGCTGTTATCTCTATCTTTTTCGAGTCCGTTCCACCACAGACAAACGATCACACAGCAGTAGGTCATTATGGAACCTCTGCACGGCCCATGAAATCTGCTTGCTATCCAGAATTCCTGGGTTAAGGTAGGGGGACGAGCTTGTTGCGCCCCGTGGCATCTCATTGCTGCAGCATGGGGGTGACGATCTTTTTGTGCGACACAAGGCTGAATAGTGGTCAGTGCACCTGTGTGGCAGGCGCGTTTCCATCCTTTTCGGCGACACGTTTTTTGAGATTGAGGTGGCGTTCACACATATGAAGATGGTGCTAGGGCCGGAGAGGCAGAGGGGCGACCGAGATAACAGGGTGGAGCTGTGGCTTGACATTCATAATCAGGCTGGCAGAGTAAGTGTGCTAGCCTACATATGAAAGGACGCGTGCCTTGGCTGCCAGCTGATCGTGGACACTTAGGTCATTCGCGATGATTTATTATGTAGACTGCCACCGTCCTGTATCTAATGAATTCGAATGCCTATGAGATGTTGGCGTCGATCCTTAGTCCGACATCTTCCTCGCGGTTCAGGGTCCCCGGTAAATCTTCGATTGGTGAGTCATTTTAGGAATGTCAGAAGAGCTCGACTCGAGACAGGCAACCCATGTATGTATTGAGATCAGCATGCCTCGAGAGTGCCCTGAGACCATTCCAACTCGGTGGCTAGGGTGCTGAAGTGAAGGGACATTATAGGCCAACACTCTTACTACAGAGTTGCTGGGCGAGCCTCCGCATGTCCATAACATCCTCTTAGCGCCGCTGGGTCTCGGTGGTGCAGAGCTCCTCTTGCTGTGGCAGGAATGAAGTCTTTAATTTTTCATTACCGTCACTAGATCCGACTTCCCAACACCGCCTTATGCGTTGCATAGGAGTGTGCAACAAGTTTCGACATTCCATACGGCTGCCGGCATGCGGTTCCATTCTATTGGCATCGATCTGATGGGGGGGACTACCACATTTCGACACCAATGAACTACAGCTGGATATCGTCTTAGTGGCCATTTCTAACGCGCTTGAGTCGTATGGAAGCCCACACTTTGATTCCCGTGACGTCGCAGCGCACATGCACTGACAGAATGCGCCTGACCCCAGGATGCTGTCACCATTGACAAACCGGTACAAGCGTAAAACCCCTCGGTCCCTGAGGTTCCTGACTTCACGTGTAGACGCTTACGAATAACTGCGGCATCGACGTCGATGGGGCTATCGGCTGTGCTGGAGTTCATAGGGTGCGGTATATGTGCTGGGCCTTGAGGAACGTCCATTTGATATGATAAATTCAACGTCGACGTTGCCATTCATAAGAAACACACGTCTGTGGTCTCCTTGTATGACTCGCCTGTAGGATCTTTGATCAGTGTAATTACCAAGTAATGATATGAGGCACTTTAAGGTTCCCGCGATGTTGTGGAAATTAGGTGACAGAAGACAACCAATGTGATTTGGTTGGGATGGGCAGACATGCCTTCAAAGAGCAAGGATCACATCAAGAAAACAAGTCAACGCAAGGGGAGAATATAAAAAGGGTCAACAAGTTGTGATCTTGCAATCCTCCAATCTAATTTTCTTTCACTCCCAACCTTCCTTGTTCTTCCCCACTATATCCTGGACTCCTTGCTGTGAATAAACCACAGAGTAGCCCTTGGTGTCACTCCATACCCCTATATTCTATGACTCCAAATTGTCACCTGCGTGAACATTTTCATTTGAATTTGTCACATGGCGATTTGGTTCATAGCCAATATAGCAGGTAGTGAGTGTCCCACTCGCCTCCATTGGTTAATTTCATGCATGCGTCTCACCGTCCATTCGAGTGCTCCGCTTGCTTGCTGTTTCATCCCTCACCTCACCTGCTCACTCATATTCTGCATGCATACTCTCCTGGTCCATATATGTTTTCTAGTGCTGTCATTCGTTTTTCTCTTTGCTGCCGCACCATGGACATGATGTCAGCCCGAAAAAAGTCAGCTTTTTCCCGATCCATGGTTCGCGCTGCGTTGCCCCCCACTTTGGTACGCTGACATTCGCAGCGGACGGACAAATCAGCTTTTTGTTCTTTCGTCTCATTCGCTTCGCGCTCCCCTCTGGGTATCATTCTTACCGGCTTGGATTATTGCACGCCAAGGTCAATCCATCCTCGTCGACGGGTGGTCGACAGGTAGGTCCATGCAGAGGAGCATTCTTGAACATTGATGTGCTCTATAGCAGGGTGTCACAACCCCCTCGCCCTGCTCTCGCCAGATCCAGAAATAAACTACTGTCAGAACCAATCTCACTAAGCGAGCCTCGTGTATCTGGTCACCTACCATTCAGGGATGTGGGTACACGCACTGCCCTTGGCCTGCAAGGGGAGGCGCTGGAATTGGAGACCACGCAATCAAGCACCTCCGTTCCTGGCAAAGACGAAGCACCGATGCTTGTTGAAAGACGTTCAAAATGGACTAAATCCATCTTTCTGGTTCTCCTGTACGAGTCGTTGAGGCCGTCAAGGCCGAATTCTGCGAATTTCTGGCACGATATCATGCTCCGAGGCCATCCTCTCCACCCTTGGAAACATCGGCACCGCTGCATCCTGGTCTTGCGCAGCTCTTGTTTGGCATATGGCGTACAAGTGCCGACTAAAGGCGGCTCTGCAGTGCGATAACTCCGGGATCTAATACGGCCACCCTGGGGGGGAGGGGTCGAGGGGGGTTGTAGCGGAAGATGCCGAGATTGGAGGCCAGAGCAGTTCTCGAGTGCAAGGTGTAGTCGTCGTGTTGTTTTCTCTACAGTGCGAGGCGGGCCATCTCGTTGTAACGAGTCCACAGAGAACGTTTCGGCTGGAATGAGGTAGTACTCATGGTGTAGAAGCCAGAATGGGCATAAGAGTGCTGCTTTTCGTGCAACTTTTGGCCACCCTCATATTTGTTTGGGTATCATCTTAGGATGACCGACTCAACCTCGATCTATAGCCTTTATGATTCGATGCTTTGTTCCAGACAATGGGAAAGTCGCAAATACGTACGAATCGCTGTATCAGAGAAATCGGAGCCGATGGCCAGTTGCCTCGTGGATAACTGAATGGAGAAATCAGTTCATTTTCAGTCTGTGACGAGCACAGATACAAACCATGCATAGCTCGACGTGTAGTGGACGCGCAGCAACTTCATGACCACGCTAGTGCTAATTTGGCCGATACTCCCAGCATTCGCCATTCCATCGGAAATATTCTTTGAGCGCAGAGCAGGTGTGGTGGTGACGGGGGCACTTCTACGAGTTTACTCCGACAGCGCCGCGCAACTGTCAGACACCCTGGGAATAGTACCGCTCAGATCAGGGATAGGCCTGCTCAATTTCGGCTCGTCCATAATGTTTTATGACCCCTTCGACTAGCCGCTCGTACTGTAGTTCCGAGAACAACAGGCGCATTAGCTCAATTTACTACTCGAAGCCCAGGCTCAATCATCGATTTCGACCCTGCATGGTAGGCGCGCTATGTTTTCTGCGTAGGTAGCGTCACTCGAAGACCAGCCTTTAGATCGTGGGTTACCAGCCTTAAGGCTGGGGTGTCGCTCAATATACTTTCAGCGAGATCGCTGGCCTTGGAGGCGATTTCCACGGCTAGCTCACATCCGAATCATAGAGTATCACATTTGTCTTCCCTTCGAGATTGCGTAACTCGGCCGATTCCACGGTCGCAGTGACCAACATGCATGGCGCAGTTCCGTAAAAGTATTTCGACTCTGCCTGCAGTCGCCATACGCCATGGACGTGGTCTACGATTTCGTTGGTGTGATCTCCAGTACTTCCGTGATCTGAGTCTCGTGAAATGGTTTCGACCAGGAGCCTTATCCATAGCAATATTCGTCGACAACCAGCCCATCGATGGCTTTGACCGGACCTGAACTCGTACTCCATCTTATTTTCGTCGACTCATCGGGATCAAGCTCTGCTGGTGACGAGTGCCGCTCGGCTGACTCGGCATCTCGCTCGGTGGAGTTTAGATTTGTGCTGTGACTGAACAATGCCACATGGGCGCCGGACTGATCGCCGGACTCAGATTGCTGAACTTTCCATGTTTCTATTTTCCAGACGTCCTTGTCATTGGAGCGAAATCTCGCAAGGCATGCTAATTACAGTTCAAATTTCAAAGCCCGCCGGTGGTATTTTTGGGGACGCCACCACGTTTGTGCTGCAAAACGTTCTTCCCCGGATCACTGGTCGGCCGGTTAGCCGTACATCGGTCCGTCAGAGAGCCGTCCAGCTAAGCCATGGATGGACGCACCACTCTCCAAGGCGCCGTAACGCAGTCATTCCGTCTCCAGCCTGTCGTTACGCTAACTTCGACATAACGTTCACGGGAGAATTACGAAGCGCGTGACACGTTTCGGGTCCGGAATACATTGAATTCGTGGATCGTCGATTCATTCAAGATGGTGCTCCTATGAGCACGAAAATGCATAGTTTAGTACATGCCGGTCGTAGTATCGCTGGAGGTCGGCTGGGTCTATATCTACAACTATGTACATCTTCCAGCCGCCTGCACGAAACGACCGAGCGCTAGCGTGCGTTCCTGTGCGCACTTGCATGGTATCCCCCTCAAACATTCCAGCCGACAATTATTTTCACCGTCAGGTTAGAAGTCATGCCAACGAAAATAGCGTTCGCATGACCTCTTGGGTACCTTCCAGAGCGCCAATGTCACCGTGTGCCCCCGTCAGGGTCTTCAACAACACGACCGTCTCGTTGGACGCCGCAAACGTTTCCATGACGCCAAAGTGAGGCATGTCTGTCCGTACCAACAGACCGTCGCGGGTTTGGCGCTTGATCGCCACCTGCGCTTGGAACGCCTCCCACTCCTCCTGGGTCCATGATACCGAGTCGAGAGGGAGGGGATCTACGGACGGCAGGAACGGGTCGATGAGCGCATCGAAGAGTGCGTCCGAATGCGTGTGTGAGATATCAAAGTCATCTTCCGCGTGTACGATCAACACGGGAACTTTGATTTTCTGTCATGATGCACGTTCGACGATAAGTCTGTAGGTGGGTGACGTATTAGATAGGCTTACTGTAATGATGGACAACGTATCGAATCTGTGGTTAAGGAACTTCTTGTAGAGTTCTGGAAAGGGTCAGACTCGCGGCCTTGGATCGAACACAGATGCTCACCAGCTGCACGGGGTATCATGGTCAGCGGAAGCATCACTGGGAAAAAGCCGAATATGTTATACGAGTCCACGAGCGTATACATGGACGTAAACGGGGACATCAGCACAAGCCCCTTGAATCGGGTCGATTCCTCCGAGAGTGTCACCGCAAGGGACGACGCGACAGCGGTGCCTAGACTATGGCCGACAATAAGGACATTTTCCGGCGTGGCACCGTTAGAAATCAGCCAGTCATAGGCCGCACGTGCATCTGTCGCAAGACCACGTTCGCTCGGAGATCCTTGGCTGTCTCCGAACCCGCGGTAATCAATAGTCAGCACGTTGGTCTGGAGCCTCGATACGAAGGCGCTATAGTATTGGACGCGTCCCGGAACTGCACGGGTGGCACCGTTCCCGTGGAGAAAGAGCATGGTTGGACGTGACCGGAGTGCCTCCGAGAGCTGCATCTCTGCGGCGGAGGGTGATGGTGGGAACGGCAACGAGTGGTAGTGATCATCGGAGAGAATGAACCAAGCACCGAGCGTGTAGTTGTCCGGGGTAGTGATTTTGAAATTGAACGTTTTTCCGGCTGCACCGCGGCGCCGGATTAGCAAGCCACTCGTCGGGTAAACGGATCGAATGGACGTACGTGCGAGGCCATGGCGCTCCGGCGCGTCAAAGCGTGCGTTCCACGGCAGTTTCAATGCATGCATGTATATGATACTTTCCTCCGCAGATGCCAGCGTAAGTTATCTAATTGATCGAGGGCAAATTGGTCGATCTTGCTCACTGGGACTGAATAAATGGAACTAGCAGGAGTAGCACAGCGAGGAGATAGACTCCACCCAAGACAGTGAATAACGTCTTGGTGTGTGACAGCATGCTTGACTTAACGACGTCCGTTAGTGCTCGATGAGCAGTCATGATATGTTTTATGAGGAGAGGGGGGTGAGAGGCGAGGTCATTCCTGTGATGGTGTTTGCCGGTATTTATGCCTACTCGGAAGCAGCATACCTCCACAGCGGGTCATTTTTAGACCACAGCAGGTTCGTGCGATAGGTACGGCGAGTATTGATTATAGCGCCAACGTACGCCTGCTTAGCTCCACGATGCTCACACGACCTGTCATGGAGCCACTGATTGGACTGCGCCCGCACTGGACCTGTCGGATGAACGAAAACCGAGCGAGTTCATGCAAGTATTGGCTTCAAACAACGCATGTCAACTCTCTACAGACTATCGCCTACCGATTGCAGTGCAATCCTACTTTATGGCGCAGGACTTTTGTTGGATGTCCAAAATTTCGCGTCACACGACCTGCAACGTGCACATGGCCGCCATGACTACTTTGGGTATGTTGGTTACACAGCCTTGTCTTGTTGATTCGCCACTCTTCGCCCTGGCCTCGTTTTTTCACTTTTGTTCGGCCGAATGAACCTTCGAGAAATTCGTGGCACACGACCTGTATCACCCATATGGGACAAAGTGCGTTGTCTTAAAAGCCTCACAACGCTGATTCACCGGTCGTCTCAACTTTTTCTATACAGAAGGTTCACATGCTCCCCTGCGCTCGCCTGATGGATCATTTTCACGATAACGATTGCGCAACTCACTCGTCATCTCATCCCACTGTTCCTCTGCGCAGCCCTCTCTTATCCATATGGAGTTTCTCGATATAAACAAACAAACCTGACCACAGTCAGCTCCAGCATGTGTACCACCTCTGGGTGGATGTTAAGGTACGGTTTTCGTTTGAACCCTATGATGCCAAGCGTGGCCCTGTGGTATCGTACAAGTTCCATACGCGTCTCGTCGTTCCGTGACAGCTGTGACATGGGGAGGACAGATGAGCGCTCGACGCGACACCACAGGACGGCGACGCTGACCACCACCGTGTCCCTGTGCATATCCCACCTATACGACTGGCGGTCCGCCCCCGTAAACGTACGTTTCCTACAGAACAGCGCACGTCTCAATATCTGATGCAGACGTGGAGAGAATAAGGGATGATCGTCCGGGGATGCCATGCCGGGGAGTGAATACGTCCGACGGAATCTCTAGACCGTGCGTGCGAAACGTCGACGGCGTCGTCAGGTGCCACTTGATCTAGGCCAACTCGAACAGGTCACGCATGTCCATGGGATCGTCACTGGGCTTGATCTTCTGGATCGTCGTCGTCCCTTGGGAGAGCTCCGGCTTGAGCAGGTGGAAAGTCTTGTACAAAATTTGTCCGTTCTCGCTGGTCATGATGGCGTTGCGGACCGCCTCGGTGGAGAGGGTGAGATGCATGCTAGCTGCTGCGACGCGACTGCGGGCTCTTTCGAGCAGGAAGATGATTAGCGCCCGACGCGGTTTTGATGCGGCTGTACATCTCGGCTAAACTACTTTGGAGAGCACTGACAAGGTGCTACTGACGTGCCACCAGCTGGTGGCGCTGTCCCTGCTATCCTGTTCTCCTCAGGGATAATCGATGACCACTTGGCGCATTGATGTGAACGCAAACCGGTGATCGGGTAGGCTTCTGCGCGGATTGATTATCTGCCCGCATTCGGAATTTCGGACCCGAGTTAACATGTCCTTTGTAAGCGCAGGTGCCAGCTTCGGGCATTGGGGTGACCGCTCACACGAGCATCATAGGGCCCAATCAGAGAAATTGCGCACACTTCTGCACCTTCTGGTCCGTCAGCCCAGTGTCCACCGACGAGCAATACGGGTAGTCGCGGTCCCCGCGGAACCAGCGACTTGCCAAGTACTCTCTCGGACGGTCTCTGCCCGGGTCGACCGTGTCATCACACGCACTTATTTAAGTGACAGAACAGCGCTGTATTTTGGGATGTGCCCATCATTAGTTCAGCCTTCAGGTCAGTCTGGCTCATAATTATAGGTGGCTCAGCCCGTTGCCTTTACCGAGTTCGCGGGCAGCAGAACTGAGGAATCGACGCCTTTTTTGCCAATGGAACGGCACCAATCAACGTCGACGGTGTCGACGAAAGGCCAGGGTAAAGGCATCAAGGAGCTGCGGGTCCAGCTCCTCGTTGCACGGCGTCAAGTACCACGGGCAGAATCGACTCTGGTCGGCCTGCTTCATAGAATATACAAACGGTGGGAATGGGGTCAACACGCGGTCTAGTAACCCGCCGTTCTTCCTGTCATCTTCAACAGAGCAGTCACGGACCACTCGCTATTTTTGCCAGTAGCAGTTCCATTTCTAGACAAACCGGGCGTCGGATTAGGCGTCCGAGTCTACAGATGGGGTATAGGCCAAGGCGCAGAACCTAGACCGTGTGGGGATACATCGCATGACTCGTTTCCAGGGAATGATGGCTGGGGTGGTCATGTGAGCGGCGGTCGGGCGCAAGTGTTTGAAACTTTTTCGCCAGTGGGCAACCTAATTTAGGCGCACGTTGTGCTTCAGTCGCCGTGGTATGCGACACGGATGAAGTTCTGCGTATGAGATTAGAGAGAGGCCACGCGAATGCCACGTCATAACTCTCTCATGATCAGAACAGCTGCCTTCTGGTCTCGAAATGCTGAGCTGTCCCGCAAGACTCCCACTGGAAAAACTCGATCAACCTGAGACGCACGGTTCAATAAGACAAGTGCATAAATGGTGCCAAAATACGCATCCTTTTTCTGCGTAACCCACACATGTGGCCCCGTCCCCAAGGATGCGGTTGAAGCGCGCATCCATGCCCGACCCCTCGGCGGATGCATCTCTTTCGAACCCCTCCTTCAAACCCCGTCCCAAAACCCAAACGTCTTCAAATTCTCTCTGAACCACTACACATCTTTTTTGAAGACCTCGGAATACTTTCTCACGTACAAAGAGCTGAGAGGCACCCCTACGTCCATTCTCCATTGAACCACGCTGCGAAGAGTATCCACGGGCACCCCCCAGACGTACAGCTTCGCAAGTCGAGGTAGCCAGACATCACTCGATCCGGTCGACCCGCGTCGTGTGCGAAGGATATCCAGGAACCACAGAGGAAGAATGTTGGGGAAAGTGAGCGTCGTCACGTTCTGGAGCTCGCCGTAGAGCGTTTCAACACATTCGATCTCGCAGGGCAGTAAGCTAATGTTGAGACTGTCGAGCTGACTCAGGAGACTACGCGGCTGCTCTGGATATAGACGAGTGGCTGGTCCAGCGAGTGCACGGACAAGGTCTGTGTAGTCGTTGTCGTCTAATCCAAAGACCATGTTTTTGAGTGAGGGAAGATAGAGCCTGCTGAGTAGTCCGATAGCACGCGCTTCCGAGCAGTATTGGAGGGTGAGATCCGTTAGTCGAAGGAGCTGAACAGGGGAATCTAGATCTGAGGAACTTTCTGTGGTTGGCTTAACTGACCACTCAGTAGGATTCCCAAAAGACCCGGACTGACTCAGACTGAGCCTCTTGAGAAAAGAAGCACCACGTAGAATAGTGAAAAACTGAACCCAAGTTGGACGAACATCTTCCGGGTGAAATGCGAGCGCGAGATCTGTAAGGTTGGAGGCGGAAGTAATCCAGGCTTGAGACCAATTGACGTGCACTCCCCAGAGGACGAGTGTGGTCAACAAAGGGGCCGAATCACTGAATAGGGCGAAATGTTTGGACATGCTGGGATATTCAAAGTTGTCGAATCCTTCAAAAATCCACCTTGGATCGTAATAGAGTTCAAGCGTCGTGAGTTGAGGAGCTGTGGGAATGGGAGCACCAGAGACTGCGTTGAGGAACTCATACATGAAGCGGTACTCCGCGACGTTGACGGACACGGTGCGCCAACGACAGACATGAGGAATCAGTATGGAAACCAGGGAGTAGAGGTCAGCGATGGAAGGCGGTTCAAGAGCTAAATCCCATTCGTAATAGTGACCGTCAATGAAGACATCGACGGGGAGGTCTTTGCTCAGATCCAATAGCATCGATTGGAGCTCGTACGATCGAGCTGCTACCAGACCGACTTCGGTATCAGTCCAGAGAGATGGCATCGAGAAGGCAACATGGCGCCAGCTGTGGCAGACATGAGAAAGGAGATAGGAAGGAGGGGGTGAGCACGGGAGTGGACGATACAAATGAGAGGACGTGGCAGCATTGGAATCGTCTTCACCATCACTCCTCCCCTCATGTTCTGAACTCTCACTTTCTCCTTCCTCGTCGTCTTCGTCTTCGCCACTTTCTTCGCTCTCACCCTGACCATTGTCATCATCCCTGTTCTCGTCCTTGTCCTCATCTCTGGCCCCAGTCTGTTCGTAAAGACCGCAGTGGTTATCCCACCAATCTGACAAGTCGACTTCTTCCACGCTCTCATCGTGTACAGAGCTCAACTCAAATATGCGGCAAAGGATCTCGGTTGGAAGGTTGTTAATGAAACAGATGTCCTCGTCACGTTTCTGAGGGACTGAAATACTGGGGCCGTTCGACGGGAGGAGCACCTCGCGGTCGACTACGTCGGTTATTTCAGGGGTAGGTTCCATTTTCAAGGACTGATTAGCCTGCGTCATTGACGGTGTATCGGACTTTGAAATATTGTGGCACCAGACTACTCGTATGAATCGTGTAGCGTCTGAGCGGAGTCTGAAATAAATGAAGCGAGTGACGGCGATATCGGACTTTGAAATATTGTGGCACCAGACTGCTCGTATGAATCGTACAGAGGGCCCGTCTGGCAAGAGGTCGACGAGCGGTCATGCCGTTCCGGTACGACCCATCAACAAATCTAGTATGTAGATTTGACTAAGGCGACATCGGATTGATTTCGTGATGGGCGTAAGTTCTTGTGTCATCAAGTTGGTCGGGAAGCATCGCGTCGAGACGTCCAGTTCGAGAGCACCATTCTTGCTGTGGACATCTTCAATAGTCGTGGCAGGCGCATGTTGGCAACTCGAGACGAGTCTCGGTGGCTAAGATTCCTTCAAGCACAGGTCATCATAATCTCCGTGATTTCTCGGCCGAACGTGATGCGTGATACACCAGAGTCTATCTAATCGTATGTCCGTTTAACGTCCGTTTATATAAATAACTGCAACTGTCATTCGATCATCACCGTCACTATCGTCTTGTCCGTTCATCTATACACGACC
>JBBPKI010001130.1:0-14572 GCA_038089155.1 Nevesoporus exiguus
GCTCTTTCTCGACCATTTCTTATTCCATTTCCGGCCATTTGGCATTGCCTTGCGACTCCCTGGGACGAACATATCGCCCCACACCTTTCTCTTGCCTCACACGCAGGCACATTTAGAACTTTACAACTGGAGCCCACCGCGAGGGAGTCCAGCATTTCATTTGGCCCCACCCTTACATTTTTTTCATTCCATTCAAACTTAAACATCCCCTTCTCCACCGCTACGCTTGTCTGCCCGTTTCCGCCACTTACCACACCTCCCGAGCCTTGATACCGTCTTCTTTTCTTTCTTCCGACCCTATTTTACGCTATCCGGTGACATTTACGAGACTTACTTCACGTTCTGACCCTTATTTCATCATTTACGTTACATCCGAGCCTTTAAGCATTCCGTTATGACACAGCCGACGTTTATTTTGCCATTCTGGGACACCCCTGATGCACCTAGATTCGATGGCACGCCACGCCAACTTCGCCGGTTCCTGGAGGACATCGAGGAATTAGCAAGCCGGGCTGGCTTTAATGAACGAGACACCATCCGGCTGGCGATCCGGTATGCGGTCTTTGAAGAAGCGGAGCTATGGGAGATGATGGAAGAAGTATCCAACCCGACGCCTAGCTGGTCCCGGTTTGTCAAAGTGGTGAAAGAACTATACCCAGGATGTGAGCCTGTATACGCCCGGAAAGATCTAATCACCCTTGTCCAGCAGTTCCGAAATCAGGCTATGCACACCCTGGATGACCTTGGCCGGTATCATTGGAGCTTTTTCAAGATCTCCACCCCTCTCCTTAGCGCTGGCAAGCTTGGTGAATGCGAATGGGATGGGTTTTTCTTCACAGGTTTCCCATCTGACCTAGCGATATGCCTTAACCACCGGCTTGAGATAGTCCATCCGGAGATCTACCCCGATGAGCCTTATCTGATGGAGTACGTCATGGACGCCGCCGCATTCCTCCTCTCCCGGGTCACATCCAGAGCCGCTGCTCCACTTCCTAGTCCAATGCCGCATACCACAAGTCCAGTCCAGAATGCATTACCGGCTATTCATCCTCCATACCCAATGCCACATTGTTCAACCCCGGTCCCGGCTGTCCTACCAGCTATTCCACCCCTATCCCTGACACCATACGCCACAAGCCCGGTCCAAAATCCCTTACCGATCGTCCGGACATCCACCCCTCTTCCCTACTCACCGGCTATATCTGCCTCCCCCACTCTGGAAGTCGCCTGCCTCCTCTCATCTGATACCAGGTCCCCAATTCAGCAGATCCCTACCTTCGACCCTGCCTCATCTCCACATGCACTGCGCACCACACTGGGTATGCCACCGGTTGTACTAAGCCGATCACCATCGGATGCTGCGCAGGGCACCTCTGAAACAACTCCGGACGTCTTGGACATTGAGCCGGCCATACTTGCAATCGACCCGGTCGCATTGGAAGACTCCCTGGAGCCGGTTGGAGCAGATCTGGAGTGGTGGGATGATGATATAGAGACCTTGGATTCAGAATCCACCGATATCGAGCCAGGGGTCCGGAAAGTCGATGAGAACACACTGGACATCAAGCCAGATGCACTAGCCATCGCACCTGACGTCCTGGAAGACGAAAACCATGGAAGCAGTCCGGAAAGCCAGGTAATTGGTCTGGAAGTAGGTGAAATTGAGCTGGGAGCATGGGAAATCAGGCCGGAGGTATGTGAGATTGACCCGGGAACAGTTGACACAGCACCGGGTACACTGGAGACGAAACTGGATAGACCAGGGATAGAGCTGGGTAGACAGGAAAGCAAGCCGGACACTTGGAGGATCAAGCCAGACATGAACCCAGGTGGTACGCCACCAATTTTAACCTTTTCACACTTGTATTCGCAGCCATCCACTCACTCTACCATACATAATACCCTGGTTCCGCTTTCTACTAACCTTGCGCACTTTGGACGTTTCACACCCACCCCCTTTAATTCCTCTTTTCTTACAATTCCAATGCCCAGGAGGGCATCATTTCAAGCCCCTGGGGGGATGGACCACATTGACCATGGGTCAAGCCGGTTTTCCATCTGGCAGAGGCAGCTGTCATCCGGACGTCCGCTGGACCACTTTCCGATGAATTAAGTATATTTCTGCTTCACTTAGTCCAGGATTTCACCAAAATGGCCCCGATTTTTCATTCCTGAATACAGCCTTTTCATCCGATTTCATGCATAAAGCTATTTGAGGCCGCTTTTCAAGTATTGTATCTTGTTCTATCCATTTCCTTTCATTTTACAGCGTTCTGGACGGTATAGAAGCTGAAAGACGCACGAAGAAGGCAAGCCAGGTGGTACCCCGCCTCCAAAGGAACTCTGGAAGGTATAGATGCCGATAGAAGCCCAATGAAGACAAGTCGAGTGGTACCTCGCATTTATAGCTGGTTCTTTTCATTCTCTTTATCCGCTTCCTTTATTTTTCATAGACTATCCATTCCTGCTCCCAAACAACGCCCGGTCATGACTGCTGCATCACTGGTCCACATCCTATCCACTCCGGACGAACTCCGCCCAACTCCGGACGCCCTCCAAAGTCATCTCCGCAGAGGATCACCTACCCCATCCATAGCAGATACTGGAACCAGCACCTTGCACACCAGAGCCATTGCCCTTATCTGGTCGAACTCCAGCCCACTCCAGACAAACTCCGCCCAACTCCGGACGCCCTCCAGAGTCATCTCCGCAGAGGATCACCTACCCCATCCATAGCAGATACTGGAACCAGCACCTTGTGCACCAGAGCCATTGCCCTCATCTGGTCGAACTCCAGCCCACTCCGGACGAACTCCAGCCCACTCCAGACGAACTCTGCCTAACTCCGGATGCTCATTGGAGACACCCCCACCAATTATGCTGCGCACTGGACATATCACATCACCGGATTAGAGGCATCGCATACCTGGATGCTTGCACTATTCAATACCGGTATTGCCACATCACCAGATCCACCCATAGTATGCACCAGGGCCACCACACTGCGCACAGGACCTATCACATCACCCGGATCATCGGTATCGCAAGCCAGAACCACCATGCCACCAGTATCACCCCTGCTATACCTGGGTCATGCAACTCCCAGAGACCCACTGACTGGGGACAGTCAGCATTTAACTCCCCTGCGGATGTAGAGAACCTTGGTTCCCTACATCTGTATTTCAGTTTTATAGGGCATCCGACGACTTTGCAACTCATCCGATATTATCCCGGTCGTCCCGACGCTATCCCGGTAGACCGGATGACTTCCCGGTGCGTTTCCGGTCGGGATCGATCCCCTACATGACCGGGTTGCGCAGAAACCGGCCGGAGTTGGTTTATACCAGCCAGGATCACTTCCCGGTGTTGTTTCCCAGTATTCTGATGTCCAGGTATGTTTGTTTGCGACCGGTTTACATTGTTTTGGGCCGGTTTTACTATTTCTATCTATTTGACATTGTTTTATGTTAGTTGAGCACTACTTAGACATGTCATTAGTTACCTAATATAGTTTTTTCCGCTCTCCTTCGTGTTAGAACGCCCGGTTTAAGCCTGTAAGCCCAGTCCAAGTCATCCCTCGCTGTCTGCACTCGCTGTCTGCATTGCGCGCAGAAGTCCGGGAATGCATCGGAAGTCCGGAACCTGGTTCCTTTTGGAGAAGGCCCCCATAGGAGTTGTCCACACCAGTGGTACGCTCTTTCTTGACCATTTCTTATTCCATTTCCGGCCATTTGGCATTGCCTTGCGACTCCCTGGGACAAACATATCACCCCACACCTTTCTCTTGCCTCACATGCAGGCACATTTAGAACTTTACAATGCCTCACCAAGAGGAGAGTTGCCAAGTACCTTGTCCAGGTACTTTCTTTGACCTAGCAAAGGTCCATCCTCCAGTCAATAGCTAACCCTGAGTGGGTCATCCTGCTAAGTCAAGCGCCACACTACGAGACAGTGTGGATCATTAGCAAACTTGAAGAGTCGCCCTGCTAACACAAGGCACTTCTATATCTAGTCAGGGACATTGCGCCTCTTTGTGAGTGTCTCCCCTCTCTAGGTTGGCCGATAGCCCAGAGATAGAAGTCAGTCGCTGGTAATAGGAAACCACAACTGTTACATCATAAATGTCATGCCTATGTGATATGAACAAACTCTTATACACTTTTAGCATATGCTGGATTTCTGTTGCTCAAACATATTTATTAAAATAGGCCACCAAGATTCAGTTGTATTATTCTACCATTGTTTACAAGACTAAGTTTAGTAGACAAATACAAGTACAAATTCAGAATTTGTAATTATTTTGTTGCAATGATTTATGCTTAAACCTAGGCACAATTTGTTTACACATATATAGCAACTATGTTACATGAACTTTTCTGATGCTGTTTGAGGTGTTATGAGTTGTGTGGGGCTTGTATGCACGTGATTATATTATGTGAGATTGTCTCACGTTCAACACAGTGCTTACGTAGGCTAGCTGTCTCTGCAAGGCTATCAGGGTCGGATAAGTGTGTTTAGAATCCGTCCCGCACTGGCAAGTGATTCCTACCATCCTATACTATAGCGAAAAAAAAAAAAAACGCAAGCTGAGTCCCATACAGCACAACACGGGCTAAGACAAAGTTACTAGTGCTAGTAGAAGATTAGTAGTTGGCGACCGTGGGCCCGAACTTTGTTTGAACACCTTTACCGATACAGTAGACTATTTCATAATGCATAAGGTCATAATGGATATTCGCTCATAACACATAGCATCGGGGAGCTACATCCTGGTCCTCCCCCAGCCAAAGTGCACTCTAATAATGCATAAATCTTATAATGCATCGACTTTTGCCGCTCCCGTCGCTATGCATTATGAGATAGTCTACTGTATTACCACATACGGTATGACCTTCTGCCCTCAAGTTTGACGTGACAGGTTCGTTGACCTTCAACGTGGATAGGTTTTTCGTCAAGGTTCTCGTGTCCTTGAGGTTGTTACTTGGATTTATTCCGTTGCATTCAATAACTGGACTTCAACATGACCACCGGCTCTCTTCTCCACTGACCTCGTATTCTCGCTGTCAGTCCCTTCTCCACAGAGCTGTAGAAGGTGTCCTGGACTATTGATTGCGCAGTGAAAGAGGGCCTCTGGCTTTATACTCACAATATCGATCCGTATGCTGGAGGTGTATTCCGCCAAGTAAGAATCGAGCTTTTTCCGCGGTGCACAAAGGTTGATTTGGTTCTTCTGGTCCAGTCCCCACTGCTGCTTTCCGTGTTTCCCACCGTGCTGACACCATCGTCTATCATATGGGCGTTAAGTGATATAGTAGGTGCTTGGGCACTGCTTCGCGTATGGCACGCACGGCTGCGCGTTGGTAAGGACTCAGGCGATCGCGGTGGCCTGGTTGCTGCGGTGTTCCTCCTGAACCCCTATCTCTTTCTTCCGTTTCTGGCGTTGTCTACCTCCACATTTGAGAACAGCAGTCCTTCTGACCCTCATGTTTGCCTCTGAAGGTCGGTCCAGTGAGTCGCCAAGGAATGTTCATGCACACCGTTCCATTTTGCAAGGAAACCGTCGGCAGCCCTCCTTGCCCTTGCGTTCTCGACACATCTCTCCATATCCACCTCCTTCCGGTCCTCGTGTTACTCGTCACATCTCCTTTCTCCCGGCTTGCTTCTCCGCAGGAATTCGGAGGTGATTTTCGCTCTGCCTGCAAGTACGCAGGTCAGTTCGCCGCGTATTGGCTTGTTCTTTTCGGTGCCGCGTCAGTCGTGGCTGGTGGAGATTGGGGATTGGTACGTGAAACGTGGGGGGCCAGGTTCGTACTTTCACGTTCGACTGGTCTAGATGTCCTGTGTGAACAAGGCTGCCACAACAGCCTGACCCTACCAGATTTGACGCCAAATCCTGGACTGTGGTGGTACTTCTCCACGGAGATGTTTGTTTGACCATTTCAGACCGTTTTTCCTTATGGTTTTCTGTGTACATTCCCGAGAACGATTCCTTTTCTCTCCTATGACGCTCATCCTTGCTTTTCAAAGATCCACCTTGTGATTTACGTCTTACCTGTGTGCATCAAGCTCCAGTAAGCCGTTAGTTCTTCATGTCGCGCTCGTTCGTTTAATGCCTCTCAGACACGATCCGTTGTACAATCATTCTTACTCGTTGGCATCCTTGGAATCTTCAAAGCATACCTCACCCTCGCCGATCCCGGACTCTTTCTAAGCATGTTCGTTCTTTTCCCAGAAGTGTACTTATGTATGTTCTCCTTTTCGTTTTGCCATCGTCCTTAGTCTGGAAACAATTCTTGTTACTGACGTCGACATGCGCCCCCATGGACCTCTGCCACCCGGTCGTTACAATGCTTGTACATATCCACACTGCTCTCTTATTACCACAGCGACGCAAAATTTGTTATCCAAGATCTACACTGGGATTTTGGTCATTCGCTGGATTGTGTCTGCTGGGGCTCAAGGAGGCTAATACGCCAGCAAGATTAGCTCGAATGTGCGCATCATGAATGTCCAGTTGAACTAAATGGTACGTCAGGCAAGAAAATACGTGCTAAAAACGTGCCACCTACCCCGGTCATTCGGATCATATAAAGCAAGCAATATTTCAACTGTGAGAAGGCCGACTAGTTGGTCGTTATTACTCACTAACTCCATGATCCTTGGCTTCACTACAGAGCACACCGTTCTTGCACTTGCTGCATTACAATAGATTTACTATCATATACCACAAGGTTGTGAAAGGAATGTCAACCTAGGATAAAGGTCTGTTAGGACTCCAGTCGACGTTGTACGAGACTGGAGAAAGCATGGTGAACAGATGTGAGTTAGTGGACGGACGCTGTTGTCCAAATATGGTAACATAATGTAAGTACGAAAAGATACTAAGTGTGTACTAGGAAACGGGATGATCTCCAACGCAGGTTGGTAATGCTTACCTTCCAGGGTTTGTGCAAGAGTCAAAACTATGCGCAACGCGGCAGTCAGAAGACACAGGTCTGAGGAGGACAATCAATACCATGGAGTCCTGATCATAGGTATAAGGTCCATACCGTCGACGGCCAATATGCGGGAAAGTCTGGACATATCAGAGCCCGGGAAAATTTCCCTGAGCTTCGGAACGAGAGTTTCGCGGGTATCCTCTAATGGATCGTGAGTGAGCTGCCAGGCGCACGATGATGATCAACGCACAGCACTACAAAGGGGAGTTCAGACCGTCCATTGCCTGTCCAAAATTGCTTCCCGGTTGCTTAACGATCGCATCAAGCAACTCCACCAACGCCGTCAAAACGTCCACAGTGAGAATTTTCTCTCGCAAAACCGGGTGTTTCATAAGGGGTCTCAGGAGAGCAACAACTCTGGGGCCATCTCGTTGCTTGTGTGCGGCCAGAATACCACTCGAGCATGTCTTTGCGTCATCGAGGATATCCTGCGGAAGGTCAACGTGAGGCTCCGCGCTACTCTTCGGGTTGGCCTCAAGGCCACAAGCTGTAACAATGGTTATACATTTGGGAGTTCATTTCATGGAAATATTCTGGCACGAACTTGACCCGAAGTTCATTGAGAGCAAGCGCGTGGTGAAGATGGCAAGCATGCGCCGCAGGCGAGGACATCGAAAGAAACACATCTCCTCCGATAAGCCCCACGAAAGAGACAGTGTCCCTGATAGAAGGCAGCTTTAGATTTCGTTCGATTAACACCAGAAAATGGTAGATCACCAGACTCCAACGAAGTGGACTCTTAACCCCTTCCAGGAGAACGCGTTCTTGAACTCCCTTGCAATTTCTCTCGTCTTCGGCTTTCCTGAGCGAATCGCTCCGTAGCGATCATAAGCTCTGCTAACGGGTTCGTCAAACCTGCGTAAGCCACACAACAGCTACTCACGTTCCGATTTGTTTCTCCGTTGACGTCCCTATCAAGCCGACCTGAACATGAGTTTAGTCTATATCACGATTAATAGTCGGTTCAATCATACCTCGTGTATCATCCCTGCAAGCACTCGTACTTGATATGCACTTCGGGAGAAACCTACGGCGCGATGGTCGGTTATGAGAATCATAGCGAAGAGCCAAGCCCACCAAAGAGGTATATTTGATCGCCTTCCTGATACATCATAGCTAGCCAGCCGTAGGCATCTTTCACGATTTTCTTCATATTCCTGCCATCAGCCATCAGGTCTCCCGTGGGAGAGTAGACAATTATGGCAAGCACGAACCATGCAACCGCCATGTCAAGCTTTTCAGAGACCGCTCTCTCCATACGATCGAAAATGCGTGTCGATTCCGATTCTGGGCGCATGCCAATACCGCTGGAATAGTATTTAACTTGTTCTGGCCGGGTCGAATCTAGATTGACCTGGGCAAGTAGTTTCATCACATTGGTGTTCTGACCACGGTTGTGAGCGCGAGAACTTGACAGAAATACTAGATAATTACATTCTGACCAAAGTAGTCAGAAGTGCCATTGATACACACGACAAGGTTCCTGCCGTCCTCTTTGCGTCGGGCGTTGCACTGACTGCATCTAGAGGGAAAAGACCGCAGAGACGATCTGAACTGTTCAGGACGAGACGAAGCGCTTGGGCCTTCTGCGTCCATGATTGATGGTGAGATGGAGGACCGCCGAGGGTAAGGACACGAAGAGGTTTTTTGACTTTGATATAGTAGGTGTGTGCACTCAAACAGCGGTAGGGCGCACAGAGTCCAGGTTGCAGGAGCGAGCAATACGCCTCATTGCCGGAATCTTAAAAGTTGCCAACGTGGATGTAACGTGGTCTACTTCAGGGTATGAGATATGTAGTCCGTCGCTTCGTTCGCCACTAGGTTTGCAACAAACTATGTTCCGAACTATTAACTGACTCGTTTGGGCTAGACAAAACGGTCGGAGATGGGACAATGAAACGAGTAGATCATTCACGACTGGTGGGTGCAGTGCTGAGGACAGTCTTGTTGCCGCATGGTCACTTTGCGAAGACTTCTTGTAATAAATCAAAAAGGTGTGAGAGCGCAGAACCCTGAGCTTGAACTTGAGCCAGCAAAGAGTGACGGACGCGTATTTCCATTGAAGTCTAGCATGTGAAATTGAAGGTCACAATGCCCTTGCGGAAATGTGCGATGGTGGTGGAAAGCCCAACGGCTGCGCTCCTGCGAAGCAATTCACACAAGATATTCCTGCAGCCGGACCAGGTCACCGGCCATTGCCGAGGACATGGCTGTGGATGATCAATCATTATGTAACCCCTCATCCTCAGGTCATCGCCAGATCATGTCAAGGGCACTCAACTCAGGCCGTCGCGCCACTGTACACACCAATGCCAGACCTGAAACGGATAGATGTACCATGATGGAGCAAAAACAAGGAAACGATGAGCACATTGTTATTTCATATATCACACATCACTGCCACCTGTAGCGTGCAACGTGCCTTTAAACGTGCCTTCAACTTGTGGCCGCGTGCCCACTCAGTCCGCCGTGCCAACACGCTCCTCTCCCCCCTGCAAACTATGGACGATCCCCCGCAGAACGTATATGCTAGATGTCTGCCGACACGATACGGATACCCTCTGTGGAAGCCTGGACCTGGCAAGACCCTCCCTGATGACTATTCACGTGATGGATTCCAGATTGGAGATGTCGGCATTGTCGACCCCGACTATGGTTTTAACGTCTTCTTTAACATTTGCCAGTCTCATAATCACAAACTTCATGAACGTCACGGTGTTCCACAGTCTCACAATCCTGTCAATGTGGATCTCAACTCGGATGTGTATGTCGAACGGGAGGCCATTCCGCCCGGTCAAGTTATATTCTCTCCTACCATACGACGGACTTCGTCAAACAGTGACAAGTATATCTCTGCCCATGTTCAGCATGATGAGCATACTAAATGGTTATTTGTTACTTTAGCACCGAACTCGAATTCACTGCCAGCTCCTCGGAAGGCGCAATTCTCATCCTCCCAAAGGGAGCAACACTCATTAACCTCCAACCCACCCCCCTGCTCCATGAATTAGTGATGCAACATGCTTCTGAATGGTATCATTTCGCCACCCAGCAGGTCCAACCTCCCATCAGTTCCTTATACGTCATCACTGGATTCTACAAAACTAGTGTTTGGTCACATGCGTCATTTCAGAAAGTACCGCAAGATGACAAGAATACGTTGTTGGCTAAGGTGTCTAAAGTTGAGGGAGGTCAGCCTTCCTTCAGCTATCAGTGGAGCTTTCCGTATTCCTTGGACTGCAAAAACAGTCTGGCAAGCAGCCATAGGGGAAACGACAACCAGACCGTGTTCTTAAGAGGATACAAGATCGCTTCCAGGCTGGGCCAGCAGCCAATAGTCAAGGCGCTTCCTGATTTCAACACGTCTGACGATGACCAAGTCTCCTGTCTCTCATCCTTAAGACGCAGGTGGCAAAGGAAAGGAACCTCAAAGGTGTCGAGGCCAGTCAAGGATCCACATGTTTGTATGCTATCTCAGGTGGGTATGTCCACGGTGCATTCAGATGCGATGTACAAGCCTTTTTCTAGCCCTCCCACTACTCTGATATCATTAACAGACATCTGTTGAGTGAGGTTTGTGACAGGATTGATGTATATTTCGTGGAAGAACTGAGTCTTCTTGAAACAGAATCCAGGTGCCTCCTTTGCCATTACCCATGACGAGGAATGGATAAATTTGCTCGAAACTGTTTGTAACCACTCATGCTCTATCTTCATCGCTCATAACAGATCTTTGGTGCTTTAGGAAAAGTTGGGGCCCGGTGATCTTATGCAAGAAGGCAATCTCGTACGTTTTTTATCAGAAAATTGTTCCTTCGACCCGCGCGGCGGTAAGTACTTTCCTATAGGCATTAAACTGTTACCTAGTAATTGTCTCAGGTATTGTATACTTGGTTGAAGGGTAAGTGTCTTGGTGCTATAACACTAATTTACTTAACCTGGATACTTTCGCAGTGAGGGAGGTTAATTAGACATATCCGTTATCTCGTCACATGTTTAGACATGCCGGATGGCAACCACGAACCACTGGAAGGATTAGCATCTGGAATACCAGAACGCTCTCGAGACAGCTCTCAGATTGTCATTGCACGTGCGTTTTACGTTCGTCAATATTTTCACAGAATCGTATGAAATGCCTTGCAGGCATCCGGCATGCGCAATTAACTGTTGGTCCTGGAAAAGCTTCCGACAAGATGGCACAACCCCTAAGCACCGGTAAAGTTGACCTGGAAAGGCAGACGAGCAAAGAGCCTATGGCGATGGGAGAAGCTACGGTATGGGATAATGCTCCACGGTGAGGTGTCCCTCGCCGACATAAGAGCTGAGCATCTGAGAGCTTCGAACTCATCAGAGGCAACTTTCAGACGGTCATGACATGTGTGTTATATATTCGCTAACGTTCTCAGAGAGTCTTACGAGATGTCTTATAGGTATCCGGGGTGATCAGTTGCTCAATGATCTTACACGGACTCCCACCGAATGCTACGTGTTGGTCCAGTCTGGTGACACAAAACGGAGAACAAAGAATAAACTTGTAGCAGTGGGAGAAGCTACGGAATGGGATGACCTGATTCTACTGTAGGGTTTCTTTTAGTTTGACCTTTCAATTGACGTTGACGACCATCAGCCCGTCCGACTTGTCTACTGTACTCCGTGTCTCAATCTGTACATCTGTCCGGGGAGAAACCCTGCACATACGAGAGCTTACTGTGGAAAAGTTGATTGCGAAAGAATGTGAGTGTCATCACTCCCGTTATGTTTTCGTTGAATTTCGCACGTTTGCAGTCATCGATTTCTCCCAGCAAGAGGAAGACCCTGATGCATCCCATTGTCCTTCGCTACTTATCACCACGGAACTCAAGAATATAGATGATTTGGATGATTCTGTAGGTACTAGTCACCTCCAAATTTCCAACTCTAATTTTAGCTTCGTTGCCTCGGAACGCTCTGCAATTTATCTATGACCTGTTTCATTTTTTTTCTTCGCCCTGTACGTACCCGCCCTGTCAAGCAAATCTGGCGACTAATAATTTGGTTTGTGGTTAAACAGCCTACCTTAGATACTTAATCCGCCGCCTGCGGTAAGTCAAGGCTGATCGGATCAATTCGCAGCAAAACATGTTAAATGTACTATGATCTACAGAATTACAGAACGCGTGAAGAATTGCTAGCTTTTGCCAAAGCTGCTAAAGAAGATGAGCATTGGCAAAGCAAGTATTCCCCCCTTGGTCAAATGCGCCCTTGTATATATATTTATGTGCCTCGTAGACGTGGTCAATCATATGAAAGGTGTTGCACGTTTGGACCAGGAGCTCACTCCTGAGGAACGCAACCTTTTCTCTGTCGGATACAAAAACCTTCTGGCTGCTCGTCGAGCATCATGGAACGCCATATCGTCATCTGAGCAAGAAGAGGAGTTTAAGGGTGACGCAGCCAGTGTAGCCTCAGTGAAGTGCGACAGGCGGAAGCTCGAACGCCTAACTGAAATTATCGATATTTGCAAGGAGGTTCTTGACATTCTCGAACGAAATATCCTCCCCTCAACTAGATCGATGGAATCTTTCGTTTTCTACGGCCAAATGTGAGTCCTCCTACTATCCTGAAACGCATGCCTGACGATCAGTTGCAGGATCGGCGATTATCGCCGCTACTTGTCTGATGTCCAGGTTGGTGGCGAACGCAAGGCGAACCTCGAGAAATCTTTGGCCGCTTATAGAGATGCCTGGAGCATTGCCGTCTCCGAGCTTCGTGCAACACATCCGATCTGTCTTCATCTCGCTTTAAGTTTCTCCACGTTCTCCCATGAGGTTTTGCGCGACCATGATGAGGCATTGCGCGTGGCGCAACAGGCACTGGACAACGCACAAGCCCTACTCGAGCCCTCCGGAAAGGAATATGATGACTCGATACCCATTATTCAAACGCTTCGTGACAACGTTACTCGCTGGAAATTGGAGGAAAAAGGTGCGCCGTACCTACGATGATCAACCTTTATTGGCTTACAGGCATGATAGTAATAAAGGACGCGGACAGTCAGTCATTCCAGAAGAGCAACCAAGTCGAGCACGATGATCAGCCACCGGACGTCTCTCCCATTGCCGAAGCAGATTTTTTGAAGCAGAAAGCGGGCGTTGACGCTCAGGCACTACCGCCAATGGGCCATCACGTCGCATCGGTCAACGAATCAGGGGTAGAGGATGTCACACACCAACCCGACCCCAGTGATTCGCACCATGACCGCGTGGTTGGTTCCCTGCCTAACTTACTGGTTGTTTACTCAGCGACCTTGCATTATAGGATTCCGACGCTGCTCAGAAGTCGCCAACGGAGACGGGAGAGCAAGTCCCGGAGGACACTGCTCACACGAACAACCAGAATTTACCAGCAACGGACGAAGAGGTTATTCGACCTAGCAACACCGATCAAGGATTGACAGAGGAGGGACAACCAAAGAGAGACAGTGGAGACGACGAGGTTCGTCCGCCATACGATATCCTATTGCACTCAACAGACTAGAGACCGGTCCCCAGATATTGCAAGCCGATCCCCTTTCGAACGCAAACCGAGGCAATTCACGTCAAGACACCCCGGAATCTTCCCTAGATCCACTGCATAGGTGCCCCACCTGCAAAAGTGTCTCAGCGAATCCGAGGAATCTTGCCATTTTTATCGACAGCAAGTCCACCACATCTGGTCCCAGGGTAACTGATTGTCTATGCTGTGATTTTCCGGAGCTGACCAGAGTCGCGTAGAGGACAAATATCATGAAGTTGTACGGTGGCATATCCGACGGAACAGGTTTTCAGACCGAGCAGCACAGATTCTATTTGGAGGGTATTGGTGCACATGACGTCGACCGCCTACCCCTCTTGGATCGCATGGGAGAGGCAATTTCCCGCTCATCTGAGATGACATCAGCTAGGTATGTCCTGAGTAAGTGTTCCACCTGGCAATTCATGTAGTAATCGGTCACCACAGGAACTTGGAGAAAAACGTGAAGGAGGCGTACCGTTGGTTGTCACAGACGTACCGGAAGGGGGACCAAATATTCTTGTTTGGTACGTCCAAACTTGCTGCTGACTCTGGCAAATGGTAATGAGACTCCTGCAGGGTCCTCTCAGGGCGCATATCAAGTACGAGTGCTTGCAAGTGTGATACACGAGGTGAGCATGCGCAACATCTGTCTCTCTTATAACTTTACATTCGCGACAGGTTGGTCTATTGCGGTCACATGGCAGCGAGGAACTAGCGGAGCAGTCAGTATCCAAGTCGTTGTTTGCACGAGGCACATGCTCACGAATATATGGCGATAGGGCCTATTGCCGTTACATCCTCATTGAACCCAATAACCCTATTACAAGAACCTCGGCGGTCGAATTCCAAAAGACCTTTTGTTGGCGGGGTGTGAAGGTCCATTTCGTGGGGGTCTGGTATGCTAAAGCCCTTTGATGATGCCCCCCATAGTACATAAGCTGACTTTCACCAGGGATACGCCGTCTTCTTTGGAACTCCTTAAAAGACAAGGAGATATTCTCCTTACCTCCGACTCTGTAGCAATGCCGTGTCATTTCCGA
>JBBPKI010001131.1:0-14572 GCA_038089155.1 Nevesoporus exiguus
GTTTGACTAACCTAACTCCGAAAGTCTGCGGAGTTAGGTTAGTCAAACGGGACTTGGCTTCACCTTATGTGGTGCACCTTTGCAGAAAGCCCAGTGTCCCAAATTTGCGGAGGGTTGGAGTTCGGAGGAGAGTCTCAGACTCAAGGAGATTGTCAGATCAAGATGAGGATGGGACAGGGTTAAGTCGAGGTTAAGTTGAGATTTGAACTGAGGTATCTACTGACAGAAGTAGAGACTTTATATACTAAGAGAGATGAGATTGGGTAAGTCTTCAATGTGTGCAGGCACAGAGATAACTATGTAAGTGAAACAGAAGTCAAGATAAGACATTGAGATGGAATGGGAATAAAGATGTCAAGATGAAATGGAAACGGAGATGTCATAGTGGAACATACGGAGAGATGTCAAGATAGAACATGATAGAAAAGGTCTGAAGTCAAGGTCTATGATATTGAGCAAGAACGAACCAGAGGATCAACGGAGTTGGTCCGGAGTTGAGTATATGTGCGCGGCCAGAGGAACTAGGCTGGAGTAGGTCCGGAGTGACCAGAGTTGGACAGGATATGACAGTTTAACATTGACCCAAAGGTCACAGAGGTGGATTGCCCCAAGGGAGAAGAGGGAAACAGAATGCTCCAGGGTCAACTGGAGTTTGTCAAAGTTGATAGGGAACTGTCAAGGATGGAAACAAAGAGAGAACAAAGAGAAACTTGAGCAGAAGGTAAAAACAAGATGGAATGGTCTAAAGTGGACCAAACTATGAGGGCCAGAAACTGAAGGGTACAAAAGAAATAGACAACGGAAACAGAAGCATAATCACAGTACTCCAAAGAGCTCTGAAGTAGGCCAGAGTTCATTGAAGTTGACAGGAACTGTCAACAATGAAAAATGGACAAATGGTCAGAAAGAAATAAAGAAGAGAAAAAAGCAAAGGTGACAGAGTTGTCCAAAATGGACATGAGAGACTGCTGGAGTGGATGGCAATGGAGGAAAGAAACACAAGAGGAACAAAGAGAGAGGGCAGAGTGAATGGAGTTGTCCAGAAGTGGACCAGAGGGAGGATTGGATGGGCTGGAGTGGCCCCAGAGGGGGGGAGTCATGAGGTTGGACAGAGAGAAAAGAGTGAATACATCAATTGGTGCTCTAGAATGGAGTGCAGACAAGGGTGATGCAAGTCCAAAGTCTGGACTTCAGAACAGGGGAAAATGGAGTGAATGGTCTGGAGCAAACCAGAGTTAGGGCAGAGTTACCTTTGGACTTTTGGTCCTTAGGTTCAGAGAAGCAGAGTGCAAGGCCAGAGCAACCAGAGCGATGGCCATCACATGAGCCATCACAGTGCTGAAAAGGCAATAGAGTGACCTGTGAAGAAGAACAGAGGGGGACCCAAAAGGGGTCCAATGCCATGCTGGCTGGGAATGTCAGAGCTGGCAGTGGAGTGAGCAGAGGTGGCTTTGGACTTGTGGTCTGAAGGTGGTAGAGGACACTGTTAAAGTCCAGTCTCTCCAGACTCAAGTCTGACCAGAGTTGTGGAGTTCTAGGGGTTAACAGAGGAGTTAGTATAGGAGTTGGACCAGAGGTCTGAATGGAGGAGTCAGAGCAGAGGTACTCAGAAGGATGTCAGTACAGGACTTATGTGTTGCACCTCTAAGCAGGTCCATGTCCTCATATTTCGGAGGCACAGAAGTCCAACAGGAATGAGATGGGGTGATCACAAAATGAGAGAAGAGTGACTTTTGTTGATATTTGTACTGAGGAGTATGTACAGGAGTTACAGGAGTTAAATAGAGTGGAGTAAGCAGAGGAGATACTAAACAGGATGAAAATAGTATCTGACAAAGATGGAGAACACATGAAAATATTCTAGGAGATAAGAAGTGAAGTAAGGGTCAAAGGATTGTCAGGGATACAGATAAAGACTGATCAAGGGTCAAAGAACAAAGGAGTAAACAAACAGGGATAATGTCCAGGTAATTCCAAGTGAGCACAGCTGCAGGTCCAATTGGAGGAGTGGAGCTCCTAGGAGTTCCATGTGTGGTGGAGACAGAGATAGACTATAGGGAGACAGAGGTGACCAGAGATGGTCAAATGAGGGGCTAGAGAAGGTGAAGATGGCTGGTTAGGCATGGGTATGATAGTGCCTCCCCTTTACAGCCAAGCCCTTGAGGCCTTCAGTAAGCAGGGGTTTGACATGGAGCCAATCCAAGGTGGTGGTCAAGCCACTGTGGATCAGATGTGCTGTAAGAGAACTGTGGTTCCCTACATTTGTATTCCAGTTTTATAGGGCATCTGATGACATCACCACTCATCCAGTGTAATTCCGGTTGGCCCGACATTATTCTGGTAGACTGGATGATTTCCTGGTATGTTTCCAGCTGGAATTGATCCCCTACATGACTGGGTTGCACAGAAACTGGCCGGAGTTGGTTCATACTGGCTGGGATCACTTCCTGGTGATGTTTCCCAGTATTCTGGTGTTTGGGTTTGTTTGTTTGTGACCAGTTTACATTGTTTTGGGCCAATTTTCCTATTTTTACCTATTTGACATTGTTTTATGTTAGTTGAGCACTACATAGGCATGTCATTAGTTATCTAATACAGTTTTCCACTCTCCTCAGTGTTAGTATGCCCAGTATAAGCCTGAATGCCCAGTACTAGTCCTCCCTCACTGTCTGCATTGCACACAGAAGTCCAGGAATGTATCTAGAAGTTCAGAGTCCAGTTCTTTTTGGAGAAGACCCCCATAAGAGTAGTCCACACTGGTGGTACACTCTTTCTTGTCCATTTCATTACCTATTTCTGGCCATTTGGCATTGCCTTGCAACTCCCTGGGACAAACATATCACCCCATTTCTTTCTCTTGCCGCACACACAGGCACATTTAGTTCTTTATAGTGCCAACAGAGGGATAAACAGAGGTGCTTACTGAGGCAAAGTCTGGAGGGAATGCAATGCAGAGTAAAATAGAGATGATTAGAACCAGCTATAGGCTTAAGAAGCTACCACTGATGATAAACACTCCAAAAGGAATCCAAGCCCCAGTGTGAGGGAGGTCAAGAGGTGCCTTTGCTATGCACCAAAATGAAAGACAGAGCAGATGAGGTGTGAGATGGGGGCAGGAATGTGGAGAGAGTGCAAACAGAGGTGCTGAAGATGGTGGAGTGTGCAAAGGTGGCAGTGGAGAAATGCAGAGGGGGTGCTGGAATGCCAGAGGAATGAAGAGGAAATGAAGAGGAATGAAGAGAGGACAGGAAATGGAGAAGACAGGAAAAGGGAATGAAAAGAAGTGGAGAGCCCTGGAGATGGGGTTGGAGGTGGCTACAGAGGTTGAAGGAAGAAAGGACAAATAATGAAAATAGTCCAGAGAAGTCTGGAGAACTCTGGAGGAGATCCGGAGTGAAAGCAGAGGGAAAAGTACAAAACAGAGAAGAAAGTAGAATAAAAACAGAGGAAAGGAAACAGAAGGAACAGAGAAAAAGGAGGAGAGGATGAATATGATATAGGAACCAGAGGACTCTGGGGAAAGAGCTGGAGGACAAGAGGATTTAGAGGCAAAGGGAAAACAGAGGTAGTCTGAAGTGCCTCAGAGGAGGCCAGAGGTAAAAGAAGTGTACATAGTGTACCAGAGGTGAGTGGACATGAAGAAGGAAGACTGAGGGGTAAGTAGTACAATGCCAAAACTAGGCAGAAGGAGAAAGGATAGGATCATACAGAGACAAACAGAGAAGAAAAGACAAAAACAGAAGAAAAGAGGATGGAGAGCTCTGGAAATAGCTCCAGAGTGGACAGATAAGGGTGGGGATGTACCCTAAGGGTACCAGGGTAAGTGGAGGTGTATGGCAAGTGTACTGGAGGTTTCAGAGAGGAAATGAAACAGATGCAGGAGGTAAAAGTGATGAACTGATGTAGGGAACCAAAGTTCCCTGCATGTGTATTGCTGTCACAACACATTCGCATAGGCATACCTCCAATGTCAAGTCATCTGCACTATATTTGGTACAGTCCTCCACATGTCCACTGCATCCTGGTCCACCAGCCAGTTTCCTAGTCTCACCAGCATTCATCACATCCAGTAGTACAAGTATCTGGCCACCCTTGTTGTTGTCCTAACTAGCAAAACATGTCCTCTATGTCCATGTCCACCTGTTGGTGAGTCCATGTGTCTCTACCTTTGTTCTCTCTATGTTTCTTTTATACTGGACATCAACTACTTACCTGTCACATCCTGATCAACCGGCTGGATGTCTTGTTTACTACATTCCAGTTACTTTCTAAGTGGTTACTTACCTGGTTTGACTTATACCAGTATTTTTACTTAATACCTTAGTAGCTGGGAGTTTCCAGCGATGGTATATGCATGTATCTAGGCCTAAAATAGTACTCAGCTTCTGTCACTCATCATCATGACCAAGAAACCACACCTGGGTTCAAGTACAATGCATTCCACTCACACTTCTGCCTGTTTCTATGCCATTTTCAAGCCAGGTAACTCAAATCGCTGCCTGCCTGCTCCAGGACAATCTGGAATCGCAATAAATCATTTCCTAGAGAGTTAGTAAGCCCTGGGCATTCTCCCTCCACTTGTCCACTCTTTCAGAATTCTTATTGGGTCAAACTAATCGCACCCACTACTCATCCTACTGATCTACCTTACACACCTAAGGTAGAACAAATCTTTACACTGATGAGGGAGGTAAGTAGTCCAATACTGTGAATAAAGGCGAAAGGCAAAGAAAACAGAGAGTGCCCAGAATGGGCCATAGAAGACCCCAGAGGGGCCGGAGGTGTACCAAATGGCACCAGAGGTAAGTGGAGATGAAGATGGGAACAGAGGGGTACCAGAATGGTACAGAGAACAGAGGGGAATCATAGGGTACAGAACTGGTATACAGAGGAATAACAGAGGGAACAGAAATGGAAAAGAGGGTCCAAAATGGAGATAAGCACCAAGGCACAAAGGTGCTGAAGTGGTAGAGGGAGGATGAAGGTGTGCTAAGGCATCCAAGAGTGGTATGAAGTGGTCCAAGTGGAGTGGAGGAACTCTGGAGGTAGAGAAAATGGAGGTGGGCTGCAAAGGTGGCAGAGGTGGCTGGAGGGTTGGGTGTCATGTTGGTGATGGTACTGCCCCTTTAAGGCCAAGCCCCCAAGGCTGTAGTGGGCAAATGTTAAATTGTCCCAGACTCTCCCGACTCAAGTCCGATCGGAGGTCCAGAGGTGTTGAGGGATGGTCAACAAAGTTCATCTCGGAGTTGGATCGAAGTCCAGAGTGGAGTTGCATGGAAAGGACATCGGTGCAGGACTTATGTGTTGTGCCCTTGAACAGGTCCATGTCCTTGTATTTTGGAGGAGCGGAGGTCTGACAGGAGGGGGAGGAGATCGCAACAAGAATCAAGAGAGTGGGGATTAAGTTGATATTCATGCTAAGGGATACATGACAGAGGTACAGAGGTTTTATACTAAAAGATGAATAGGGATATCAAGGGTGTCAGGGAATAGGTGAGATAATATCAAGGGTCCATAAGGGACCTAAGAAGAGATGGAGGAAGCAAAGAGATGTACAAATGGAATGTACAAAATATATCCAGGTTTGAGAATAGCCGAGTCCCTGTGTGAGCACAGCCTTGATCCAGAGCGGAGGAGTGGAGCTCCGAGTGTGGAGGAAGCAGAGGTGGACTGAGGGTGATGGAGGTGACCAGAGTTGGTCGGAGATGGGGCCAGAGGAGGCAGAGATGGATGGGATGTCATGGATATGACAGCAAAGGGGTGCAGCACAAGCCAGAGGTGGAGGTCAGAGTGATGGAGGAGGAAGAAAATGGAGGAAATGGAGGGAAAAGCAGAAGAGAAAACAGAGGAGGAAGAGAAAGAGGACTAGGCAGATGAAGAAGATGAAGGGGCAGAGGTGGAAAAAGAGGTGTAGGAGTACACTAGAATAGTAAATAGTCTTTTCTTTGAATAATAATTGTTCTCGAATGAAAAGCAAATGTGATGGAGTGGAATGGAGATAAAAATGGAAAATGTTGGAGGTTGTAATGGAGGTGTTAAGTCTGGACTCTCTGGACTCAAGTCTGATCAGAGGTCCGGGGGTGCTGAGGGGGTAGTAGACTTGTTAGTCTCAGAGTTGGACTGAAGTCCAGAGCGGAGGAGGAGGAGGAGGAGATGCTCAGGAGGATGTTGGTGCATGACTTATGTGTTGCACCCTTGAACAGGTCCGTGTCCTCATATTTTGGAGGATCGGAGTTCTGACAGGAGGAGGAGATGGAGATCACAATAAGAGTCAAAAGGGTGAGACAAATTCAATATTCATGCTAAAGCTACATGATGGAGTGTACAAGGATTATATATGAAGGGTCAGAAGGTAAGTAGGGCCAGAGCACAGCATAGGAGCTGTGTTCCAAGACAAGGATTACAAATGTACCATAATGATGAGTAATACCACAAAGGAGTTCTGGGTCTAGGTATAACTGAATACTGGTCCAAGCACAGGTTGGTCTGAGCAGAGGAACAGAGCTCTGAGCATGGAGGAACGGAGATCAACTGAGGAGGCCAGAGTTGGCTGGAGTTGGCAGGAGTTGACTGGAGTTGGGGCCAAAGGGGTTGGAGATGGATGGAATGGCATGGGATATGACAGGAGGTATTGGAGGTATGGGAACAAAGAGGACAAAGAAAATGGAGGTTAATGAAAGGAAACAGAATGAAACAGAGTTTAGAGTAAAATGGAGAACAGAAAGATAAAATGCCAAGAATGGCAGAATGCTAATTAACAATGCTGGTCAGTCCTATAGTGCAGGAAGAGGTTTGGATATGTCCAGCAGAGGTCTGCAGGACTGGACAGCGAAGGTTTGAAAGCATAGACAAAGGTGGAGGAAGTTGGAAAGGCAAGATGCCAATGATGGTGAAGAGATAAAAGATGATCATAGGTTAGTTCTTAAAGCGGGAGAATATCTGGACAAAGCTGGTCAGAGGTCCACAAGACAAGACCTAGAGGGGTCCAAGTCCTTGGGCAAATCTGGGGTGCAACTCCTGGGATTAGATTCTGGACAGAGTCCCAGAGTGCAGGGGTTTGGCATTCAATCTGTAAGAGTATGTTAGACTATATGTGGCTTCTTAAACCCAGCAATCAACAGATTATTACAGGGCGAGTGTGCCAGTCAATACTAAACAAACATCAGTAAATCCAAAGAGGTTGGCATGAAAGCCATGGAGGTGGATTTCCTGAAGGGAGAAAAAGAAATGGATGGTCCAGAGTGGACCAGAGGTGTAATGCGAAGGCACACTCCTTGTGTGACAAGTTGTTCTGGGGTTAACTTCCTCACTTATCTATTGAGGGGAGGCACTCACAGAGAGGCACAATGTCCCTTGGAGTTGTAAGATTCTTGGAAGAGAGTGAGCAAGAGAGATTGAGCGAGATGGAACAAGTAGTGCACAGTAGATTGCATAGAACTAGCTAAGAGATATGGTACAAGGAATGCAGCTACTTAAGGAGGCACTACTCATACATGGACCAGGTGGCTAAGTAAGTATCTGTGCCATGGCTATGTGTGATTGATGGAGATGCACTGCCCAAGAGAGAGATGGCAGCAATGGAGTCAATAGTCCGCAAAGAGGAACACAGTTACAACAAGGGAATAAGGCAAATATTGTCAGAATACAAGATAAGAAGATAAGGGACATATACTTCATATGTGATCGGTCCCTCCCTAAGCTGAAGGAGAAATAAAAGGAGGAGGTGACCTGAGAGAAAGAAAACCATAACATTACCCCCTTCATAGAATTGAGGCCCTGCCTCGACATTTCTAACCATGGTCGGGTCCCTCTGGATCTTCCTCATTGACCTTGTAGTTGTCAGCATCAAGCTGGAGGTCAACGTCACATATGTATCCATCATGTCCCATCTCCCCACAAGTCGAGCACTGGATGAGGGGGCAGTAAGAGGTCCTATGGCCCCAATTTCGACAATTATTGCACTGAAGCATGAGGCATTGGCTACTATTGTGCCCTGGAGCCCAGGTCTTGCACTTGGGGCATCGGTAGCAGGGACAGTTATTGCAAAAGTGGCTGGTGGAGTGACACTGAAAGCAGGAACAATGGTTTGCCAAGTGAAATCATCCAATTTCAATAAAATAACAATTTGACTAATTTAATTAATATAAATGGATTTTATGGTGATGGGTAAGGACAAAGTTGTTGTATTTTGGGTTGTTTATACTATATTGAACTTCTTGTATATCACATGACTCCACTATTATATAATATCTTGCTGCAATGTTTGATTTTGATAATATTGGAGGTCAGCAACAAAACCATCTGTTACATCCATCCATCTGCCCCCCTATAGTGCCAACTCCAGCCAACCCCAGCTAACTCTGACCCCTTTGTCCACCATCCTCAGTCACTTATCCCTCAGAGTTTCTACCCTAGTACTCAACTCAAGTGTCTGTTATGGTTTTGTTTCTCTCTGGTCACCTCCTACTTATTTTCTTCCTTCATCTTTGGGAGGAATCAATTGCACAGGAAGTCTATCTGCCATACCTTGTCATTCTGTATTCAGATGACATCAGACTAATCCCATTGCTATAACTTCACTTTCACAGCCTTCATCTTTTGATCATCTTTGGACAGTGCCTCCTTTATCACCATTTCTCCGTTGGGTGATGTGTCATCCTTACTACCATCTTCTTCTGATAGCTACCATCTCTGGCTGTGTGCATAGCCTCCTTTCACTAGACACTATTTAAGAACACCTCCATGTACTGTAGCAGTTCTCCAGTCAATTCTTATTATCTTCTGGTGTAACTATTGCCTGCTCACTTCGCTTGCCTATCTCAAGAGAGAGCCTTCACCCCCTTGCCTCCCTATCCAGGAGAGTGGCTCTCTGTACTCAGTGAGAGTACCCTTTGACTCAGTGAGAGTCCATCTTCATTGATAGCAAACCCTTGTTGGGTCGCTCCACTAGTCGAGTATACTCACTGAGAGTATTGTCAGCAAACTCTGAGGAGTTGACCCACTGACTGCTTTCTTCTAAGACCTGCTAGGGACGTTGTACTTCTTTGTGAGTGCCTCTCCTATTGAGGTTGATCCTGTGGTCCAGAGAGTTAGAAGGATAGTTGCAGGCATAGTTCTGCCATGACTGTTATAGTGTCTCCAGCATCAACTCTGCCACAACTCTGGTCAGTTCTCTCTCCTCCTTTGTAGTTTTCTTATTCAGACTATTTCATAACTAATCCTTTATGACATTGTCATATATCCCAACCCTGTACTCATCCCTATGTTTCACTCATCTGTTGATTTCCATTATTTCTTATCCCTGAACTCCTCCATTTCACATCTCACATTGATCCTAGAATTAGTCATCTTTCTCCTCAGTATATAAGTCCTCTGTACTCCACTCTGTGTGTCCTCAGTACAAATATTGCATAAGTCTCTCCTCCTACCCTCGTCCAATCTCCCTTGCCTCATCTCCTTCTAACTCTTTCCTTCTCTGGAACCTCTGCCCCTATGACCTCTGAAATCCAAGGACTGGACTTAGACAAGGGCATGACATATAAGTCTTGTGCCAAGTCCTCATAAGTCCCCTCCATCTCCATTACTCCACTCAGACTCTGGTCCACCTCTGCCACTTACCTCCACTTCTCCCCTCTATGTTACATCCATCCATCCGTCCCCCTATAGCACCTACTCCGGCCTACTCTGGCCCCTCCATCCATTATCCTCTATCACCTATCCCTCGGAGCTCTATCCTCATACTCAACTCTGGTGCCTGTTATGTAGCATGTTCTGTCAAACTGCTAACATATCCTATGCTTCATGAGGAGGCACTCACAAAGAGGTGCAATGTCTCACGATGGCACAGAGATGACTTGAGTTTAGGGCCTTTGGCAAGGCAAGAGGCAAGAGGCAAGAGCGAGCTTGTTCTAGGGAACACATAGATTGTGTAGCACTAGCTTGGGGTATATGGGTTGCTACTCTACTGCTTATATACTGGGAGAAGGTGAGCACGGACCAGCTAAGGGTAGGCATGGTAGTTAGGAGAAGGGAGTGGGAAAATGATGGATATGGCAGGTGGATCACAAGCCTATGTGAGAGAGCAGGCTTAGGAGATGTAGTCCAAGAATGAAGTATGGTAACAGAGACACTATTGTAATAAATGGAGGGTTAGCACCTCTGGTGATTCGAAGGAAACAAGAAACTTTAGGTAGCGAGCATGAGGGTGGGGATAATGAAATGGTATGGCGATGAGGATAAGTAGAAGCCCATATATGAGGGAAATGAATATAACACTACCCCTTTTGTATGACTGTTGCCCAGCAGCAGTACTAAGAGACATTGGGATTCTCACCATTTGGAACCAGTCCTCCATGAATAGGATCCTCAACAGTGAAGGGGCAGTTATGGACGGTGTGGCCTGGGCCTCCACAAAGGGGGCAATGGATTGTTGGGCAGACTGCCGCCATGTGGCCCCAGTGGTTGCAGAGGGGACAGTGGTTGGTAAGGCAATGGGAGGTGGGGTGGTCTGGGGCCCACTGACCACAGTGGGGGCATCTATATCAGGGGCAATTGATATGAAAATGACCCCATCATCCACAGGAGAAGTAGTGGGTGTGGGTAGTATCCAGGGCGGCAAGACAGGCAGTGACATTAAGGGGGAGGGGAAGGACTTGAGTGGGGAATGAAACTACCCTTGTTCTGGTTGGAAGATCTTGGGGTCCTGGGAAGGTTGGTGGGGGGGTAGATGGTGGTGAGTGAAAGTCTGTGGGCAAAGGGGATCGTAATATCACCCTGGCAGGCAACTCGGTGGTGAGGTGTGGAGGCAGGATAGGGAGAGGAAGTGTCACCTGTGCGATGGTTTGGGTGACAGGTGATGGAGGGGATTCATCCTGTTGGGCTAGAAAGGGAGAAATATTGCACAGGAGGGTGCGAGGGTTAGGCCAACTGAGGACCAGGTTGCTCTCTAAATAGTCTGCCAGGTTGGAGTCGGAAAGTGAATTGAGGATCACCTCAGCATATTCTCTCAGGGTCAACAGCAGAAATGAAGTAATGACCTGTGCGAATTGATGATGGTCAAGGAGATTCAGGGCTCTAAGGCGGATCTGATCCAACAGGGTGGCATGGGCCACAGAAAAGTCTGTCTGGAATCCCATTTGGGGGTGGCTGGAGAAAATGCGGAATTGAGACATGTGATGGAAGAGAAGAGTGGCTTCCATTAAAGGAACATTATTGGTGAAGGCCAGGGTGTGTTCAGCAAGCAGAAGTAGGGGAGCATGGTCAAGTACATGTGTGTAGGTAGCCAGTCATTGGAAGCATGGGAGGTTTTTTACATAGAGCCATTCCAATGCCCAAGCAGGAATGGGTGGGTGAGGATGGGCGGGAGCAATCCTGAGGGGTCCAAGTGATGGAATGAGTTGTGGAATCACAGGGGTGGTAGGAACTTCAAGCAGTTCTTGTGCAAGGGAGGTTGGGGCAAGGGACGACAGAGAAGATGGCACAGAAGATTCTCGTTCAGATGTGGCAGGGATTGTGATGGGCATGGTATAGCGCGAAGAGAACAGCTAAGGTGGTGATGGAGCAGGTAAGGAGGATTGAAGCTAGGAATGCGATGAGAAGGATCCATAGTGGGCTGAGCATTTATGTAGCCATGAATTGAGTGGTTTTATATTGGGAAAGGATGGCATGGGCATGTTTCAGATTAGACTCTGGTTCCCATGTATTGTCCGACAAGGGATATCCCTTCCATTTGATAAGGTACTGGCGTTGGCGAGGGGAGCCCCGATGGGAAAGTATCTGTTCAACTTCGAACTCCTCTTCCCTGTCGATAAGGTCAGGTGGTAGGGGAAGGAAATTGGGGCCATGTTCAGATGTCTCGCAATAGGATGATAAGAGGGAGGCATGGAATACATTGTGGATATGCCATGTGGGGGGAAGTTTCAGCTAATATGCCACAGGGGAAAGTACCTGTGTGATCTCAAAGGGTCCTTCTTGTTTGGGGGCTAGCTTCCTTGATGGGTAGTGCAAGTGGAGATTAGTGGCCTCAAGCCATACCCTGTCACCTACTTTCCACAGCATGAATCTGAATGTAATACACTCCTTCATTTTCTGTTGGGCAATTTGGTGGGCAGCGAGGGCCTCCTTTCTTGCTTCAGCGAGACATGAGAGTCAGTCTTCCACTGTGGAGACAGTCATTTTTCCCAAAGGAGGATAGGCCTGAGGTTCATAGCCCATCATGAGGTAATATGGTGATTGGTGGGTGAAAGAGTGGGTGGCAGAGTTGTGAGAGAACTCAGCAAGAGGGAGGAGGTGGGTCCAAGTGTCTGGTCATCCCTGACAGAAGATCCAAAGATAGGTCTCCAGTTCTTGATTGGTTCATTCGGTTTGGCCATCAGTTTGGGGGTGGTAGGCCGAAGAGAGCTTTAGATCATACTGGAGGAGACAGGCCATTTCTTTGGCAAAGGTGGAGGCAAATTGTGGTCCTCTATCGGAAATACAAGAGTCATGGAGGCCGAATCTAGGGAATATGTGGGAGAAAAAGAGAGAGGCAATATCGCTGGCAGAGACATTTTTGGTACAGGGGATGAATATCACCCCCTTAGTAAAGCCATGGTCAACCATGACCAAGACGGAATCAAAGCCAGTGGATGGGGGAAGATCAGTGATAAGGTTGACAGAAATTTGTTGAAAGGGGCAGGTCACACATAAGGGGAGGGGGGAGAGGGGCGGCATGGTGGGGTGCATGTTAACCTTATTCATTTGGCATTTGGCGCAGCCAGCAACAAAGTGTGCCACAAAAGAGTGCATTCCCGGCCACCAATAATCTCAACTGAGGCGATTGTAGGTGTGGAAGAGGCCTTCATGGCCCCCAGCAGGGGAGGAGTACAGTTTGGAGAGGAGGGAGTGGCATTTGGAGGGGGATATATAGAGGCATCCCTGGAAATACAGACAGGGGTGGTCAAAGATCTAGTCTTGGATGGAGGAGCAGGGGAAGAGAGGTAGGGATTGATCCATGGCAGCAATGGCTTTAAGAACGAGTGGGTCATGCAAGGAGAATGAAGCAATTTTGGCAGAAAGGGAGGCATCAAGGAGTGAGATAACAGTTGGGTTATTGAGAATGGGGTGGATATTGTCATGAGAGGTGTCCACCTCATGGCAACGAGACAGAGCATCAGCAGGGGAGGTGGCGGTACCAGGGATGTTCTGCCAGACAATGTGATAGTCTTGTAGAAAGAGACTCTATCATGCCTGCCGACAAGACAGCTTTTGGGGAGCCTTCATGAAGGTTAGATTTTTATGATCAGCAAGCACTGTTATGGGGTGAGCAGTACTGAGAAGGTACTGGCGCCATTCTTCGAGAGCATCAATGACAGCAAGCAGCTCACAATCGTAGATGTCATAATTATGCTCCACATCAGTGAGGGTGTGGGAGTAGTAGGTGCAGGGGTGACTATCTCCATTGGTATCCTTTTGCATGAGGACTGCTCCAACTGCAATCAGGGATGCATCAGTCATCAGGAAGAAGAGATGGTCAGTGTCAGGTAAGGTGATGATGGGCACAGAGGAGAAGATCTGTTTTAGTTGGTCAAAGGCTGTTTGTTGGGGGGCTTCCCATGTCCATGGATGTGCAGTCTTAGTTAGAGCATTTAGCAGAGCAGCAATGTTGGCAAAGTTGGGGATGAACTTCCGGTAGAAGTTACAAAAGCCAAGGAAGGAGTGGACTGACCGCACATTTTGGGGTGGACGCCAGGTAGAGATAGCTGCTAGTTTGGTGGGGTCCATATGGACCTTACCATTGCCAACTATTACTCCGAGGTATTCAATTTCAGGAGCGTCAAATGTGCTTTTAGACAGTTTGAGAGTAAGGCTGTGTTCTTGAAGGCAGGTGAGTACTCACTGGATTCTAGTGATGTGTTCTTCCAGGGTGATGGAGTGGACTCCCAAGTCGTCCATGTATATTTCCAACCATCCTTCAGGGGTGATATTGCAGAATATCCAGTTCATGAATGCCTGGAAAGTTGGTGGGGAATTACATTGGCTGAAGAACATAACTGTTGGTTTGTATAGACCAAGAGGGCAAATGAATGCCACCTTCCATTGGTCTTCAGGTTTGATGTGAATGTTGTTGTATCCCCATCGAATGTCAAACTTGGAGAAGAACTTCAAATTTTTCATTTGGTTGATGAGGTCGGAGATTCAAGGAAGGGGATAAGCATTTTTGACAGTATGCTCATTCAGGTATCTGTAATCTTGGCATGGGCATACTGTTCTGTCCTTTTTGGGCACGAAGAAGAGAGGGGATGCCTGGGGGGATTGGGATTCAACAATTCATCCGGTTTGAAGATATTCAGCAATGAACTCTTTATATGCTTCCATTTCTGCTGGGTTGAGGGAATAAGCCTTAGCCCTTTTGGGAACGAAAGAGTCTTTTAGTATGATTGCATGGTCGTATGGGTGATGGGGTGGCAGTGCGTCATGATTCTTTTCTTCAAATATGTCGGCAAAGTCAGAGTAAGCAGTGGGGAGGGTAACTTCTTCCTTTGGTGCTTTCTGGGCTAACTCCATGGCAAGAGTGGTTTTGCAGATGGATTCT
>JBBPKI010001132.1:0-14562 GCA_038089155.1 Nevesoporus exiguus
ATGGTGGCAAAGGGAAAACAATAAGTCTGATCAAAAGATAAGTTTGAAAAGGGAAATGTTCTCACTGTATATTCAGGAAACAAAAGCTGGATATGATTCCTGTAACCATGCTGCATAACCCTCTGGTTATTTATTTTGCATCAAATTTTAATCATGAGGTAAATGCATAAGTTGAGTCTGGGTGCAATACATGGGAAGCATCTGTACATTACATTTGAGCCACTGTCTTATTCATACATAGATTTTCAATATGTACATCAATTTGATTGAGTGGCCCACCTAGCAGCCCCTTAGTGCCCCAACTACCAGTCTGATTGGTGCACTCATCAGGGGGCACAAGGGCACTGCAGACCTAAGAGCATGCTAGCAATCATATTAATCCCCCAGCATGCTGCCTTCAAAGCTAGGCCAAGCAAAGCAATTGCAAACAAGTAAGATAAAATAGTCTCTATTGTTCTCCAAGATGGTCACTGTGAGAAACAAAGAAAATGAGAAAAGGTCAAGGGTGGGTGTATTATGTACATACATCTCTTATAGTGACTTGGTTGGGTGACCTTAGATAAAGAGCATTCTTTTGCTTTGTGATGGAGGGGGCCATTGGAGACCTAGAGCAATATTGACAAGGGCAATCAGTAAGTGAATGGGTTCAGAATAAAATGCATACCATTTGTTGCACTACCATCAGGATGGTGTGGGTTGTGGTACTGAAATGATTACTGTCCTGATGACTCGTGAGGCTTAAATGTCAATAGCAGAACATAAAGGTAGTGCAGTAGTGTACTTGAGTATATACTAGCTAGCCATGCAACCAATGGGCTTTTGTCATAGAATGAATGCGTGGGGTAGTGAGGTAGATCATTGTCCTAGATATGCAATTGTCAATTCAATTCAAGCAGCATGACATGGCTTGGATAACCTGATAGGCCTTTTTGTTCAACACGCTTGTTTTTTGTGATAGCACACCATTGCATACATATTACATATTGTGTTCTACAGCTGGATTAGCCAATGCACAACAAAGTAGTACACTTGGGTATCTACCAGCTGGCCCAATATGCTTTTGTCATCAGATGGATAGTAGATCGTTGTCCTAGATATGCTATTTGATAACTCAGATAACTCATCATCAGTTTTTTTTTTGTTTGCACAGGCCACAGCACATCATGATGAATCGGACAACTCATGGACAGGACTATTTTTTGTTAGCACGGCAGCACCCCATATATAGCTGTACATTATACTCTACAGCTACACATGATGGAAAAAGAAAAAAGTTGTGTGAGAAAAAAGTGGCCTAAATAGTGTCCAACGATTTCAAGCACATGACCCACCACCAATAAGGTTGGGTGTATATCATTCAATGGCACCTGACACAAGTGGCCCATTTGTAATGCTGGTAGTAGTACAATCTCATAGCAATCCTAGTACCTTGTAGTAATACAATTATATAGTAATAGTAACACAATTGAACACATGTCAACATTTCAACCACGGTTATTGTTGATGTCCCATATAAAGCCACAGCCAGCTTGGTCATGCATCATCTCAAAATGCCCAAAGTCCAAGTACCTTGGATGTACCACCAACATTTCACCCCTCTTACTAGCTGCTCCACTTTCTCCCCCAAATGCACCATCTCTCCTCCACCATTGACTTAACACCAAATATTTCCTTGAGAAGATGCCGAGGCACCAATCATTGTAGGTCACTCAGAACTGGGTGGCACCCACCACTGCACCATCCAAGGTTTTGATACTCAAGCCTTGAGGGGAGGTTTCAAGGATCAGCCATGACAGATATAACTTACAAGAAAAGCTTGGCTGGCTACCTGACGAGTATGAGGAGATCTGGGTAAGTATCTCCTCCAATGAGGATAGATTGCTACTGACTGACTGGCAGGCCTTTGTCGCCCATCTGGCTCAAGAACATCTTGCCATCTGGAAACCATGGAGCAGACAGTTGAAGGATGCATTGCACACTGTTTTCATTAAGGTAAGAGTCATGCATACGGCTACTTGCAATATTTGTGTTTCGTCTGACACCATTTGGCTATGTGAAGGAAAGATACCCACAACTTTTGCAGTACAATGGAGACTGGGTTGTATCAGACTTCCTATGGATTTATTTAAAGAATAGTTCTGGGCGTACTTAATTAGTACCTGTACATTAGTGTGACTGGATAAGGGATATTGTCATATCCATGACATCCCATCCATCTCTGCCTCCTCCGGCCTCATCTCTGGCCATCTCCAGCCACCTCCATCACCCTTAGTCCACCTCCACTCTGGACCAAGGCTGTGCTCACACAGGGACTCGGCTATCCTTGAACCTGATGATCATTTCATACATTCTTGTTTGTACTTTCCATTGCTTCCTTCATCCCTTCTCCATCCCTTATGGGACCCTTGATTCTGTTTCACCTGTTCCCTGACTTTGATGTTCCTGTTGACCTCTTAGTATATAACCTCTGTACCTCTGTCGTGTATCCCTCAGCACAAATATCAACTAAGTCACCCCTCCTGATTCTCGTCATGATCTCCCCCTCCTGTCGGACCTCTGCTCCTCCAAAATACGAGGACATGGACCTGTTTAAGAGCACAACACATAAGTCCTGTGCCGATGTCCTTTCCTATGCAACTCCACTCCGACACCTCCACTCTGGACTTCGGTCCACCTCCAAGACGAACTTTGTTGACCACCCCTCAGCATCTCCAGACCTCCGATCAGACTTGAGTCCAGAGAGTCCAGAATGATTTAACAGTATATTCGTGCTGCCACCTGAGCAGATCTCCACTCTTTTCACCTCTGACCTCATGCCATCATGACCACTCATTATGATCTATGCATGCTCTTGGGATCCTCGTTGAACTCAACCATGCACCCCTTCTGGCTATGCCCCTTCTCTGACTTCTCACTGTCCTCTCAACAGCCCCCCTTTTTATTCTGTCCCTCCGAACTCTGAACTCCAGCCTGACTTTGCTCCCTCAGCAGGTCATCTCCCATTCCCCCTTCCTTGTTGTCAACTTCTCCTCCTATGCCCTCTGGTGAGACCACCCTCAGCTTTCAAGCCACCTCTTTGGATTCCCCTTTTGTTGGTTTTAGGATATAGCTTGCTTGCCATGAGACTCCATTGAGTGATTGGAACACAAGCAGCACTTCATCCAACCCTGGCAAGTGGAATGCCAAACCCCCCATGCCTCCAAAATCTCTGCTTCGAAGCGCACTCCGGAATCGCCATGGCCCTCAGACTCTTCACCTTCCTCATTGCCACTCTATTCGTGAGTACTTGCAAGATTGATGGGCTAGTCCACCCTGTCAGCCACCTCCAGCTTGCACTGGGCAAGGCAAGACATCCTCGGTAAGGAAAGTCACCCTTGCAACATCCAACTTCCCCCCACCCTCAACTCTGTTACCTCCGACATTTCAGACCTCAAGTCTGGAGTTCACTCTGTTTTCTCTGCTGTCAACTCCGGCAAGTCCGGATGACATGGTATTGGACCCTTTTCAGGACCTTTCTTCCTCTCTCTGTTCTATTCACCTTTGTTTTATTTCCTTCTGTCGTTTCTTCATCTGTTTCCTCTTTGTTTTTTTTCCTCTGACCCTTTCTACCTATGGACTGAAAGTCCAAAGGTAACTTCATTCATTGTCTGCCAACTCCAGCTTATCCAGTCGGTCCAGAGATCTGGGTAAGGAATCCCCTTCGGTTCCTTCCCCTTCCTCCCTCTGTTTCTGCTTCTTCTTATTTGTTCCTTTCTCTGTTTCTTCTGTGCTTTTGGACCCCTAAGTCCACTAGTAACTCCATTTTCATGTCTGCTAACTCCAGTCATATCCAGTCCATTTTGAACATTTAGGGTAAAGGACCCCCTTTGGTTCTTTCCTTTTCCTTCCCTTTCTCCTGTTCTCTGCCTTTCATTCTAATACTGGATAACAATGGTTGACTCCTCTTCAAGATGTGCCATCACTGGTTGAGGAACACCCTCTGTTTCACTTCACTTCTTGTCTGTGAACTCCAGTTGGATCTGGTCAGTTCGGACATCAAGGTAAAGGTTCCCTTTCTGGCCTTTCCCTTTTCTTTTCCCTTTACCTATGTTTCATGCTTTCGCCCTGACACTGGGTCACAATGGTACACTTCTCTTCAAGGAGTGCCATTACCAGTTGACGAACACAAGTCCGAAGGTAACTCTGATTTGCTCCAGCAGCTCCAGAGCCTTCTCTTCCCTTCTTTTCCCCTCTTCATTCTGTCTACTTCTGCTCTTCATTTTCCCGCTTGTTTGTCCCTCTGACCTCTGTACCTGAGGACCACAAGTCCAATGGTCATCCTGTTTCCTCCTCCAGCATTGCGTTGCTTAATAGCCGCCACTCCGGTCGCTCGGCCTCACACTCTGCTCCCTCTGAACCTGAAGACATCAAGTCCGAAGATACCTTTGCTTCAACTCTGGTTTGCTCCAGCAACTCCGGAGCTTTGGTTTCATTTTCTTCTTTTCCTTTCCATTTCTGTTTTCCAGACTTGGGACCTATGTCACCCTCATCTGTGCTCTATTCTAGAGCACCTCATGATGCACCCCTCCTATTTTCCTTTCCGTTTCTTTACCTTTGGTGCTGTCAACTCCAGTAGCATCCAGTCTGTTCCAGACCACTCCATTTTCTTTTGGTTTCCTCTGCTCTGTTTCCAGACTTAGGACCTTGTTGCTCTTGTCTGCACTCTTTTTCTAGAGCATTTCCTAACATAATACATTATTATTTCTCCTTACCTCAAGACATTAGGTCCAAAGGTAACTCCAGAGCACTTTCCTTCCTTTCCTCTTCATTCCATTTTCTGGACCTGGGACTTGCCTCACCCTTGTCCGCACTCCATTCTGGAGCACCCTCAGACACATCCACTCTTTTCTCTGCTCACTACTTATGACCTCACGACTTCCCCTCAGGGTCCATTCTGGACTGTCCGATTTTCCCTCCAGGTCCACTCCAGACCACTCCACTTTCACTTCGATTCTGCCTTCCAGTGTCTATTCTCCTTTTTGTTTCTAACCCTTCTATGCTGTCTACACTGGCAGCATTCAGTCCATTCTGGGCCACTCTGTTTCCTCTGCTGTCCTTTTCCTTTCCCTCTGTTGGCCTTCGGGCCTTCACCATTGTCAACTCCAATAACTCCAATGAACTCTGGTCCACTCCAGTCCATTTGACTCCATTTCTCTTCCTTCGGACAATCCACCTCTGTGGCCTTCATGCCAAACCTCTTTGGATTCTCTGACATATGTTTAGTATAGGACATCGTGCGCTCACCCACTAAATGATCTGTTGATCATTGGGTTTAAGAAGCTGCAACTTCGTCTAATATACTCTTACAGATCGAATGCCAAACCTCCACACTCCAGGACTCTGTCCAGAAATATAATCCTGGGAGTTGCACCTCTGGGATTTGCCCAAGGCCTCAGGCCTTCTGCGGTCATTGTCTGCAGACCTCTGACCAGCTTCATCCGGAATTCTCCCCACACTAAGGACTGACCAAAGATTCATTCTATTTAGCTCTCTGCCATCCATGGCACATTTTTAGTTTGTTGCTGTCATCTTTGTTGTCTTTCTTCTAGGTTTTCGGCCTTCACGGTCTTGTCCTGCGGACCTCTGACCGGCTTTGTTCCGAACACCTCTTCCCACACTTCAGACCGACCAAGATTGTCTTCGGCCTCTGCCCACTCTGGCATTTCTTCTTCAGGACCATTCTGTCCCATCTGTTCATTTCTGCCTCTTATCTCCTGTTATTCTCTCTGTTTCTGTTATTCCTTCCATTTCTGTTCTTTCCTCTCTCTTACTCCGATTACTCCGGAGTTACCTCCAAAATACCTCCAATAATTTCTGCTTTTGGCACCTTTTTTCACCCTTCTGATATCTCTCCCTTATGCTACTTTACTTTTTCTATTTACTCTGTGGTCATTGTTCTCAGGTTCCTCTTGGGCCTCGAGGGCTCAGCCTTAAAGGGGAGGCACCACCCACCACTGCCTCACCCTATCATCTCCATCCTTCAACTCCAGTGCACTCACTGCACACCCTCTAGTACCTTCACTCTGGCCATTCCAGAGTTACCCCTCCGAAGCCTCCGCTTCAACTCCGATTTCACCTCCGGTACCTTCAAGGTACACCTCTGCCCAACCTCACCTCGTTACCCTTCCTCTGGCTCCTTGATGGAGTTCTCTATCCATATCCCCCAGCCCATTTTCTAGGGCCTATAGGTTTCCTTCTCCGTCTTCCAGACTACCCAGTACCCTCGTGGTACACCTCCATTGCACTCCGGCATCCTCCAGAGTTGTATTCATTCAGTCCCTCTGTTTCTCTGTTTCCATTGACTTCTCCATTCAGTTTTGGACTAATGGCTCTTTCTTTGCCTTTCAGTCCTTTTTCCACTCTGCTTTCGAATGCTCTAGTACCTAGTGTACTTCTTGGCGTTCACCTCCGATACCTCTGGTCAAACTCTGGAACACTCTGTTCTACCTTATGAACCCATTACTTCGGACCCTTTCAGGGCCCTCCATTCTCTTTCTGTTTCTTCCTGGACTTTTGCCAACTCTGGCGTTTTCTTTTGCCCTCCATGTAGTTGAGCACTATTCTCTTGCCTTCATTCTGCTTTATTCACCTCCAGTACCCTGTGTACAACTCCGGTTTAACTCCGGATAACTCCGCTTTTTCGGTGCTTAATCTTCATCTCTATCTCTGTTCTCGGCTCCCTTCGTCTGGGCCTTATCTTTCATTTCCTCTGTGTACCCAGTTTACTTCCTCCACTCTCTGTTTCTTTTGGTGCACTCCTGTGCCACTCTGTTTCCCTCTGTTTGCTTTGGCCTAACTCCAGAGTAACTCCGGAATTTTTCCAGTTGACTTCATTTGATTTCTACACTCTGTTTTCCGTCTCTTCCATTCTGGACTCATTCCAATTCCCTCCGTAACTCCGGCCTTACTCCGGTTTTACAACCTTTTGAGTACACTATGTACCTTCATCTTCTCCATTTCCAGGACCATTCGGTACCTGGCTTACACCTCCGATTCTCCAGCCTATTTCGGGCATTTTGACCCTTTTCTGGGGCTCTTTGACCTTGTTCATCTCTAATTCTGTTTCTGTCTCTGTACCTCCATTTCCATTCCTCCCTGTTCTACCCTAGTATTTACTCCGAACTCCGGTACAAACTCCATACGAACTCTGGTCCTTTCCTTGGACCTTCATCCTCTGTCCTTCCTGGTGCCATCTGGTGCCCTCCGCTCTCTGGCCCTCTCTGGGCACCTCCGACCCCCTTCCGGGGCTTCCTGTCTCCTTCCTCTCTATTCCTTTCTTTGTCTCTGTCTATGTTTCAGTTTCCATTTTTCGGTCTCTCTGTTTTTTTCTTTCCCTCCGATCCTTTCCTCTCTGTTTTCTTCTCCAGTGTCCAGCCACCCCTGCATGTCCTCTGCTGCCACTCCACATGCTCTGCCATCTCTGGCATCCATTCCACCCCACTTTTGCATGCTCCATGCTCTCTGAATCCACCTCGCGCACCATCCGCATCCATCCCTGTCAGATGTTGTACCAAAGGCACACCTTGACCTCTCTCACGCTGAGGCTTGGAGTCTCTTTTCGGAGCTAGCTTATCATCAGTGGTAGGACTCTGAACTATCTGGTTGGTCCGGACATCTCTATTATACTCCACATGGCATCATTCTTGGACTCAGCCCAGTAAGCACCTCCATTATCCCCTCCGTCGGTGCAACCTCTCCAAAGAAGCTTGACTGCTTCCCCTAATTGGCTCTGCACTGAATCCCCCGCTTACTGTAGGCCTCGAGGGCTCGGCCTTAAAGGGGAGGCACTGTCATATCCATGACATCCCATCCATCTCCACCTTCTCCGGCCTCATCTCCAGCCACCTCTGCCACCCTCAGTCCACCTCCGCTCCGGACCAAGGCTGTGCTTGCACAGGGACTCGGCTATCCTTGGACCTGATTATCATTTCATACATTCTCGTTTGTACTTCCCATTGCTTCCTTTGTCCCTTCTCCATCCCTTATGGGACCCTTGATTCTGTTTCACCTGTTCCCTGACTTTGATGTCCCTGTTGACCTCTTAGTATAAAACCTCTGTACCTCCGTCGTGTATCCTTAGCATGAATATCAACTAAGTCACCCCTCCTGATTCTTGTCATGATCTCCCCCTCCTCCTGTCGGACCTCCTGTTAAGTCTGGTCTCTCCGGATTCAAGTCTGATCGGAGGTCCGGAGGTGATAAGGGGTGGTTGACAATGTTCGTCTTGGAGTTGGACCGAAGTCTGGAGTGGAGATGTCGGAGCGGAGTTGCATAGGAAAGGACGTCAGCGCAGGACTTATGTGTTGCACCCTTGAACAGGTCCGTGTCCTTGTATTTTGGAGGAGCAGAGGTCTGACAGGAGGAGGGGGAGATCATGACAAGAATCAGGAGGGGTGACTTAGTTGATATTCGTGCTAAGGTTACACAACAGAGATACAGAGGTTTTATACTAGAGGGTAAATAGGGACATCAAGGATGTCAGGGAATAATGAGATAACATCAAGGGTCCATAAGGGACCAAGAAGGGATGAGGGAAGTGAAGAGGTGTACAAACAGAATGTGTATGAAAGGTATCCAGGTCCAAGGTTAGCCAAGTCCCTGTGCAAGCACAGCCTTGGTCCAGAGCAGAGGAGCGGAGCTCCGAGCGTGGAGGAAGTGGAGGTGGACTGAGGGCAGCGGAGGTGGCCAGAGGTGTGGCCGGAGGAGGCAGAGACAGATGGGATGTCATGGATATGACACAATCCAATTGATTTGTAGCATGTAAGTCACTTAAAAACTGCACAAAGAACTCTGATATTTAGCTTGCATGTCAATGATATTTAGTATCATATGTGACTGAACATTATTGTCCTCGAATCAGTCTGTTTGCACCAGTTCATAACTTTAGTATTGAAACAATGAGTTACAATGTAGTAGTTAAGTACACAGGTCAATGTGCTATTGTTACCACCAAGTGGATTAGAATCAGCATCCATGGGCTTAGGGAATGCAGTCAGGTTGAGGAAGGAGTGCTCAGACATGAAAATAAGTAGTGGAGATGACAAACTAGTGACGGGGCCCAGAATACAGGGCGACACATAAGCACTCGGTCTCAAACAAGTGGACCATGTAGTGGACAAGTCCCTGCACTTGATAACAAGAGATCAGTGAGCTGGAAAATAGATGGAAGGGGCAATGGACAAGTGGTAGAGCTCACAGTTGGGTGGTTGGGAAAAAAGAGTGACGGGCTTGGAGACGGACCGTTGGTGGTAAACAGGCACTCTTGGGCTTAAGAACGGGCGTTGGGAGTGGCACATGTAATGAGGCTCAAAATAGGTCAACTGGCGAAGTGCTGGGACTTACAGTACTGCAGGTAGCCTAGTGTCCACATACAGTAAGGAGTGAGTGGAGAGCTTGATGATCAGTGACTACATGCGGGTGAGTGCTCTCAGTACCGCAGGTCGTGTTTGAGGAAAGCACCAGCCTGTGCAGGATTACATAATCAGTTACATCCACTTGTCGTGAGCCATATCCACCTAATCGCATCTCACTGAAACATGTATGATATAAAAGCATCAGAGTCGCAGCGGGAAATGAAATTTAAAACAGGGCACAGAAGGGAAATCAGGACAGCATACAGTGATAAGGAGATGGTGACAGTGCAGAAGTAAGCGAGCGCCAATCGGAGTATGAAATTAATTACGTGTTTCACGCCAAAGAATCACGCGATTTGATTTCGCCGCGCTATCTGGCGAAGTCATGCAAGTACACTATAGCTAGTCATTAGCTGTAGAATGTAGTGGCTGTTAGCAAGCAGCTTTTTGGATTCTACCATTGTCATAATGTCTATTTATAACACTCTATGGATTAGAGGTGTCCTGGGCATATGTACATAGATATCAGTGACACAATAATGTCTGTGAAAATCCATGGCAAGAGTGCGCCACTGAAAAGATGTGGCCAAGGAATCGCTGATGATGTCACTGACCGTAGTCACATCAGCGTCGCAGGCACTTATTAAGCGTGATTTCACTTCTCTCAGTGCAACAAGGTGGTTCTCGCGTTTCAAACCACCGTGATACAAATACCACGCACTACTATTCGCATCAGGTCCGTTTGTTTTTCGTCCTGCCTGTACTCCAAGTCGATGGCACCCACATTCAAGGCGTTTGTCTTGTTGCTTGTCATAGCATCAGCTACTTGTGCTCATGTGCTGGTTAATTTCCAAGTCGCGGAGCCTCCATACGTACCCCGCGATACACAGTCGTGTACGATGATAATTCTCGAGTAAGTACCAACGTCTGTGAATGGATATGCACGTTCGATGTAACAAACGCCAACACAGGCGCACGTTCGGAAGCTCGTACGGAGAGTAAGTCAGAGCACTATGTGTCTTTGAAGAGCTCAAGGACCTATCGTCTGTTCGTTACACTAGCCCTGAGATCGTTGAATATTCGTGAGTGGATGGGTGTTCCATATGCTATCTTGAACTAACGTTGACCAGTCCGCCCACTGACTGTGGTGAACCTGGTTCATGGGGGGCGGTGACCTTGAACTTTACTGTCACTTCCAATGGGACTCAGTACGACCGTCTTGGGATTTTCACCTTTCATAACACTGAAAGTATATATGATCTGTTCAGTTCTCTAACTAAATCTCATTAAACGCGTGTTTTAGTTTGGCGGACTTCGACTCCTGAACCTACACATGACGGGATCATCTGGACGCACATCAAGGATGTCACTCGCTATATCCCGCTCTTTGCTAAATCCGGTCTTTTTATCCTGGAATTAGACAATATTCTGGAAATTGGTTTGAACGGACAGTATGCTAGTGGGTATATCTGAATATCAGTTTTCATCCTCTATCCAATTGTCTACAGCCATACTCCATGCAACTTTCTATGCGGCCTCAAAGGGCTATCCTACGGCAGGGCAGTCAAACCTTATTGTCCCTATTTCCACCATGTCAAGGAAGTCGGCCGATGGTGCTTCGGTCCCACCTGCATTCTCCGTGAGCCATATTTTCCATATTGCGTCATGATATTCATTCCTCTTTCAGGTGAATGTTACGCTTCCTCAGAATACAGTGGAGATTTACGCCGAACTCTACGCATCGGGCAGCGCTAAAGAAGAGTTCTGGGTGGGCGAACTTCCTCCTGCCGCATGTTTGTCGACCGCTCACCCATCAGATGTACAGTACTACAACTCTGCAGATGAGTACCTCGGTGATCTCCCCGCCAATACAACATATGGAGGTGGGCCCTTCCGCGAAGTACGCTTACTGGTTGATGGTCAGGTTGCCGGCGTTGCGTTCCCCTACGCGGTCATCTTTACTGGAGGAATCAACCTCTCCGTCTGGAGGTGAGAATTTGCGCACAATAAACGTTGTTCATCCACCGCGTTTCCTAGACCCATCACTTCATACGGTGCCCTCGACCTTCCGACTTATTTTCTAGACCTGACGCCATTTGCGCCCACCTTTGCTGATGGTCTTCCTCATAACGTCACTCTTGACGTAGTTTCCGCGGAGGCGAATCATACCTTGAACCAGAATTGGTACATTTCGGGGCTACTACAAGTCGTCACGGATCCTTCTGGAAAACCGACGACTGGGGAGATTACATGCTACGATGTCCAGCAATATGCAGTGACGGCGACATCGGCCAGCATCGGCGGAGGGGACGTCAATATCACTGTCACGGCGCAGCGCTCGTTATACATCGAAGCTGTGGTCGTCAGTGGAAGCGGCCGAGAAAATACGGTGACATTCCAACAGAGCCTCGACTATACCAACACGCAGTACTACCTCGACGATGCGAAGATCCAAGTAAGCGTACAGCATCGAGCGTATTCTTCCCCAAGCCATTGAACGTGCGCTTCGTTGTTGCAGAACGTCGCCCAAGTATCTTCAGGATCCGTCTTATCCCTTCACAATGGTGCCACAATCGTGGCGGAAAAAATTGAATACCCGTTGTACATCAACATTTCCTGTCTGGAAGTCACGAATACCTCCCAGACATGTGCGGCCTTGGCTTGTTGACGTAGATATACTGACGAAAATGCGATAGTCTACACCTCGTTTGACCATTCCTACACTCGGCAGGTCGCTCCTGCACCATTCATTCTCGCGTCGGCGATTGCGGAGCGCCAGCAAACAGGTGCGTTTGTCACTGACTTCTGACTAGCTGAATATCTTACGCCGGGCGTACAGCCGGGTATTTCACTATGACTACTAATATGAAGGATAACGCAGGGAACGGAACAAGTAACAACACGTTCTCCTACATCGATATTAGGGGCAACACCTACAATAGAGGCGTGGATGCAGCCTACAATGTAATCATCCATGACCAACAGAACGGATCGCTGGCCGTGAGCACGTCTCCGGGCTCGTTAATGCCATGGACGGCAAACGCTCAGAACGTCCCTGTTGCTAGGCTACCCGGGGGGAAGCAGCCGAAGATCTTCATGTAGGTACGGTAGTTTTAGATCGTCACCGTCGTCAGACTTTCATACGGACATGCGTGGTATGTACACATAGGACATGTGCAGAGTCGTGTTGCACGCCAGGACGGTCATCCAGCTCCGACAGTGTCTCTGCCTCCTTAAATCACCACTAATCTACACCAACTCTGAGGGGATGACTATGCACATGTTGAAGCGCGAACCACTGCGTGTTGAGACTGCATATCCATTCTAAGAGCGAACAGAACTTTAAGAAAGGTCTCGCGTTCATGTTCCGGAAAGTCTCGTCTTCGCATCTGTTGAGAATGCTTGCCGAGGTCAGCGTCTAGAAAAGGCCAACGACTCGTCCGGTTTCCGGGTCGAGACCAACTTCCCAGAATCCTAAAGGTTTTCATGAGATAGAGAACGTTGTGGATATCGGTCTTATCGCTTACCAGGGCGGGTACCGAGACCTGGCATCGTCTGCATGTCTCCAAGGATGGGGTAAAGGAAGCCAGCACCAGCAGATAGGCGGACTTCGCGGATGGGAACAGTGAAACCAGTCGGTGCGCCTTTCAATGCCGGATTATGGGAGAACGAGTATTGCGTCTTGGCCATGCAAACTAGACATGTTCCGATGAGTTACGAGTCAAGTGAGGTAGGATGGGAGATCGCGCACTGGGAAGGTTTCTATAGCCTTGACGGGTATACGTGTCCAATTGCTTGCGAGCCAGCTCACTCAGTTGGATACCATCCGCGCGATATATCTTTTTGCAAATGATCTCAATCTTTTCGTCGATGGGGAGATCGAGGTCGTAAAGGAATTTGAAGTTGGACTCTCCCTCGCAAGCATTGACGACAGCTTCTGCCAGGGCGCGGGCGCCAGCACCACCCTCGGCCCAGTGGCTACTGACCACAGCAGCATCGGCACCCGCAGCAAGTGCCTCCTGACGGATAAGCTCAAGCTCAGCAGCAGTATCGGAGCTACGAGAAGTCAAATGACTGATAAATATCGAGAGGTAGATGAAACACGTACGAGAAGCGGTTGATAGCAATCACAACTTTAAGACCGAATTTGCGAGCGTTTTCGATGTGCCGGGCGAGGTTCTGACAGCCCTTCTGGAGGGTAACAACATCTTCCTTGGTGTAGGTATCAGCGAGGGGCTTGCCAGGGGTCACCTCAGGTCCACCGCCGTGCATCTTCAATGCTCGGGTCGTCGCCACGATGACAGTGGCATCAGGCTTGAGGCCGGACACACGACACTTGATGTTGCAGAATTTCTCCATACCCATATCGGCACCAAAGCCACCTTCGGTAAGGACATAGCCCACACGGTCAGAGGAATCACCCGGTTCCGTTCCCGCGAGTTTGAGAGCGACACGGTCAGCAACGATCGACGAGTTGCCGTGTGCGATGTTGGCGAAAGGACCAGCATGAACGAAGACGGGGGTACCTTCAAGTGTCTGCATTATGTTAGGCTTGACAGTGTCCTTCATTAACACCGCGAGAGCGCCGCCGACACCGATATCATCGGCCGTGATGGCATCGCCTCGTTTGCTTGTTGCAACGACCATTGCGCCGAGCCTCTCTCGCATGTCATTAAGGCCTGTCGTCAATGCCAACACTGCCATACATTCACTTGCTACGGCAATGTCGAAGCCAGCCTCTCGCTCATGGCCCTGCTCGGTGGGATTACGGCCGATGGTGACCTTACGCAGGAAACGATCGTTGGTATCGAGAACACGGTTCCAAGTTATGGTCTGTGGATCAATGTCGAGACGAGCGAAACGATTGATCTCTTCGGGGGTAAGCTCGTTAGGGTCGGTCTTGTTTATACCAAGTTTCTGCAAACGTTTGAACATGAGAGGGGCAAACTCGCGTTTTCCGCTCTTGGTGGGTACGAGCCGGCCGTAAAGAGCCTTGTCGGACTGTGTGGCCTCGTGGAACATACGCGCGTCAAGAGCAGCAGCTAAGTAGCGGTTAGGGAACCCTCCGCTTGAAAAGAGTAGGACGGACCAAGCAAATTATTGGCAGCAATCACCGCGTGGATGTCACCTGTCAAATGCAAATTAAACTGCAGCACGGGTCAGCGGCCTG
>JBBPKI010001133.1:0-14558 GCA_038089155.1 Nevesoporus exiguus
ACTAATTCTAATATCCTAAAGCAAAGTTCATCCTAGCTATCAGAAAGTGTTTAAGAAGAAGAGGTCATTTCTGGTTCACAACAATCTTTATTCTGGGTTTTCCAAGATGACAAGAGATAGTCAGAAGTGAGATGGAGTTGTTCTTGATGTTTAGTAGGATTTTGATCACTTGAACAGCATTTTCAGTCCTTTCAATTCCATTAAAGTGAATGGCATAACATATGTTAGTGGAGGTACTAGGGGGTACACAGCCATCAGAGGGTTTCTACAGGTTGGAACAGTGTTCATCATATATCCTGTGAATAGTAATGATGTTAAAACAAGTAGGAATAATGGTTTACCAAGTGGAATCATCCAATTTCAACAGAATAACAATTTGACTGATTTGACTCATAAAAATGAATTTTATGGTGATGGGTAAGGACAAAGTTGTTGTATTTTTGGTTGTTTATACTATATTAAACTTCTTGTATATCACATGACTCCATTATCATATAATATCTTGCTTCAATGTTTGATTTTGATAATATTGGAGGTCAGCAACAAAACCATCCCAATGAGTTGTCTGAACAATTATGTAAATACTGACCGATATAGAAGGAATTACTTAATAAATATATATATATTTAGAAAGCCCTCGATTAGGGCTTTCTAATGATACCTGGGTTTGGGGGTCTAGTATCAAATGTGCACATGCTATAAGTCCAACAATCAAAATGTTACCAACATTGGGATGGTTTTGTTGCTCAGTGTATCCACCTACACATCACCTACTCCTGTCATTCCCGTCCAACACACCCAACCTCTACCACCTCATTGTTCTCCTACCCCAGACCCTTCTGACAGTGAAGACTCTGATGAAGACATGTCATCCAAGCCAACTGAGATCAAAATTGGCATTCCTGTGGATTACAATGGAGATTCCTCCACAGCTGAGTCCTGGATGCTCTCTGTCAGCACTTATCTCCTAATCAACAAAGAAATCTATACCACCAATGACAGACAGATCACTTTTGCTTTATCTTACATGAAAAAGGACTCTGCCCTAGCCTGGGCTACTGTCATTCACCAGGAAGCTATGAACAAGTCTCCTCCTTTCTTTGGAACATACAAGGACTTCAAGGCTTCCTTCCAAGTAGCCTTTAAACTTGTAGATTTGTTGGCTGATGCCATGAAGAAACTAGTTGCCCTGTGACAAAACAACATTTCTGATCTGCACAAATATGTGTCAGAATTTTGTATTCTATCTACCACTGCTGCCCTCACAAATGACCTTGCCTTGATTGGCTTATTTGAACAAGGGCTCCATCAGTACCATCATTCTAGAATGGCTGGATTGGAAACTATGCCAAAAAAGATCTCTGATTGGTACTTGAAGGTAGAACAGTTCAAAGCCAATAGGATTAGGATGGCTCCCAGAGCTCTCACCAATGTTAAAACCACCACCACTTGCACCTTTCACCAGCAATCATTTGCCCCTTGCACCCCCTCCACCAGGGATCCAAATGCCATGGACATCAATGCCCTGAATCTATCCCCAGATGAATGAAAGCAATGCCTGGAGAATAAGCTATGCTTTATTTGTAAGCAGAGTGGCTGTTCCACCAGGAACCATCCAAATCAGTCTACATCTTCCCCACTGCCTTGCCCCTCTTGCAACCCCAACAGAATTTGTGCTGTACAGACACACCCCAACAATGAACTTACACAGTACATCAACTCCCTCACCACTGGAGGGAAAACCATAGAACAGATCCTACAGGAACTGAAAAAAACCTTCAAGCCTGTACAGGAGTCTATTGCTTCTATTACTGAAGTCACTGAGGATTTTTGAAAAGGAGAGATGAGTTGATGCTACCTCTCCATAGAATTGCCCATGTACTGTAACCATTTTATCCAAATCTGAGAAATCAATCTGTGTTCGAATCAAACTCTCTCATTGGATAAAAACCATCGACACCACTGCACTCATTGACTGTGGAGCAACAGGAACCTTCATTGACCATAGACTTGCAAAAAGACTTGGCCTCCCTTTCCATCCCCTTCCTGAATCCATATAGGCCCTGAATGTAGATGGAACCCCCAACCAAACAGGGACAATTCGATTCTACACAAATGCTACTGTTGTCTTTTCTGAATGGACAGAGACCCTTTGTTTTATAATCATTGGTCTTGGTAGACCCCAGATCATTCTTGGAGTGAACTGGCTCACTGATTGTAACCCTTCCATTGATTGGAAGAACAGAACCATCTCCTTTCCTGACAATCCCCTCCCCATGCATGACAACATTCCTGAATGATATCTCCTTAGGTGGTTAGATCTTGATGCTAACAGAAATATTGAATCTGACCTTAGGGAAAGAAATGCTTGGCTCTCTGCTCAATCTATATGCAAGACCACAATTGCTATAGAGATTGCCCAGCAGAACACCAAGAAGGAGGTCATTCTCCCAGAACCATATGCTGACTTCTCTGATGTCTTTGAAGAAAAGAATCATGATGTCCTTCCCCCACATCAACCCTATAATCATGTTATTGAGCTAAAAGACTCATTCGTCCCTAAGTGAGCTAAGGATTACACCTTGAACTCTGCTAAGATGGAGGCCTGCAAAATCTTTGTTGAAGAACATCTTTGAACTGGACAAATCATCAAGTCCAAATCTCCCCAAGCCTCTCCCCTCTTCTTTGTCCCAAAGAAAGACAGTTCACTTCATCCCTGTCAGGATTATACATACCTTAATGAACATACCATTAAGAACACCTATCCACTTCCTCTTGTCTCTGACCTAATTGATCAAATGAAGCACTCAAAGTACTTCTCGAAGTTCAACATTCAATGGGGGTACAATAACATTTGCATTCATGAGGAGGATCAATGGAAAGCTGCATTCATCACTCCCATTGGCCTTTATGAGCCAACTGTCATGTTCTTTGGACAATGCAATTCACCCCCCACTTTCCAGGCATTCATGAATTGGATCTTTCAAGACATTACCCCAGAAGGATGGCTTGAGATCTTTATGGATGACCTTGGAGTACTTCTTCCACTCTCCCAGATCATATTGATTGCACTCACTGTGTTCTAGCACACCTTAGAGAGCATAGACTCATGCTCAAACTCTCCAAATGCACCTTCAATGCCCCAGTGTAGAGAACCTTGGTTCCCTATATTTGTATTCTAGATTTATAGGGCATCTGATGCTATTGCAACACATCTGGTGTTATCCCAGTCATCCCAATGTTATCCTGGTAGACTGGATGATTTCCCAGTATGTTTCCAGCTGGGATCAATCCCCTACATGACCAGGTTGCACAGAAACTGGCTGGGATCACTTCCCAGTGTCATTTACCAGTATTCTGGTGTCCATGTTTGTTTGTTTGTGACTGGTTTATGTTGTTTTTGGCTGGTTTAGCTATTTTTACCTATTTGACATTGTCTTATATTAGTTGAGCACTACATAGGCATGTCATTAGTTACATAATAGAGTTTTTTTCCCTCTCTCCTCATTGTTAGAATGCTTAGTATAAGCCTGAATGCCCAGTCCTAGTCCTCCCTTGCTGTCTGCATTGCATGCAGAAGTCTGGGAACACATCTGGAAGTCCAGAATCTGGTCCCTTCTGGAGAAGGCCCCCATAGGAGTTGTCCACACCAGTGGTACACTCTTTCTCATTCTTTTATTACCAATTTCCAGCCATTTGTGGTGTTTCAAGACTCCCTGGGACAAACATATTGCTCTACTTCATTTCTCTTGCCTCAAACTCAGGCACATTTAGTTCTTTACACCAGAGATTGAGCACTTAGGGATCATTGTAGGAAATGGACAAGTACACATGGACCCCATTAAACTCTCCACCATTGCCAGGTGACAACCACCTTCTACTGTCAAAGCTGTCCAATCATTCCTTGGGTTCTGTAACTTTTATTGAAAGTTCATCCCCAACTTTGCTGACATCACTGCCCCTCTCAATCTCCTGACCAAGACTGCCCAGCCATGGGTCTGGCAAGATGCCCAACAGACTGCATTTCTTCACCTCAAGGAGATCTTCTCCTCAGCACCTGTCCTCACCCTCCCTGATACCACCAAAACTTTTTTCCTTATGACAGATGCATCCCTCATCACTGTTGGTGCCATTCTTATGCAGAAAGATGTCAATGGAGACTTTTACCCTTGCACCTACTATTTTTGAACTCTTAATGATGTTGAGTGCAATTATGACATCTATGACAGAGAACTCCTAGCTGTCATTGACACTTTGGAGGAGTGGTGACAGTACCTCTTAGGAACTACCCACCCCATTACTGTCCTCACTGATCACAAAAACCTGTCATTCATGAAAGCTCCACAAAAGCTATCATGTTGCCAGGCCCATTGGAGCCTCTTTCTTCAAGAGTATCATCTCCTCTGGACTGTTCTTCCAGGTACAGCTATGACCCCAGCTGATGCTCTCTCCTGCTGTCATGATGTCAACACATCCTCTGACAACATTCATCCCATCCTCTCCAACCCCAAAATCATATCTGCACTGGATCTTGCTCTTATTTCTAAAATCACTGGTTCCTCTGCCACAGACCCACTTGTCCTGGAGGCACTGCATGCCATGGAGAAACCCCTTCCTCTTTTTCCTCATTCTTCTCTTGCAGATTGGCACTACAATGCCCCTCACTTTTATTACAAGGGTCATCTCTTGCTCATCATGACCTCATCTCATCTCTCCACTCCTCCCCTTCAGGCAGACATGAGGGTCTTTTCCACTTGTAACTCATCTCTCTTGCAACTATTGGTGGCCTGGCATGCACTCCTTTATTTCCTGCTTTATTACAGAATGTGCCACTTGCCAGTTGGTGAAATCTAATACCCACCCCACCATTCCTCCACTATCACCTCTTTCTTCATCCACTGTTCACCTCTTCCAACAGATCTCCATGGATCTTGTCACAGATCTTCCCCCCTCCAATGGTTTTGACTCCATCCTGGTGGTGGTCAACCATGGCCTTACAAAGGGGGTGATCCTCCTCCCTTGCACTAAAGACATCTCCACTGCTGGCATTGCTTTACTCTTTTTCACCCATATCTTCCCTTGATTCAGTCTTCACAACTCTTGCATCTCTGACAGAGGTCCTCAATTTGCATCCTCCTTTGCCAAAGAGCTAGCTCAACTCCTCTAGTATGACATCAAACTCTCATCCACCTACCATCCACAGATAGATGGCCAAACTGAGCAAGCCATTCAGGAGCTCAAAGTTTATCTACAGATCTTTTGCCAAGGATGACCTGGTACCTGAAGTACCTTGCTCCTGACTGTAGAATTCTCCCACAACTCCACAGCACATTCATCTACCCACCAGTTGCCCTATTTCCTCATGATAGGATATGAACCTAGAGCTTATCCTCCTTTAGGCAAATCCTTTGTCCCTTCCATAGAAGATTATCTCTCTACCCTCACTGAAGCACAGAAAGAAGCACTTGCTGCTCATTCCACTGCCCAGTGCCTCATGAAGGAAAGACTCTCCACCAAGTTCATGCCCTAAAAGGTTGGAGATAAGATTTGGCTTAAAGGGACCAACCTTAAACTCAGGTACCCATCATGGAACCTTGGTCCTAAGAGAGAAGGACCCTTGAAGATCATTAAGGTACTCTCCCCTATGGCATATCAGCTGAAACTGCCATCTACCTAGTGCATTCATGACATCTTCCATGCTTCTCTCTTATCCACCTATTGGACCACACTGGAGCATGGACCAAACTTTATCTCTGCACCACTGGACCTTGTAGACAGAGAAGAAGAATATGAAATTAAGGCTATCCTCTCCCACTGGGGTTCCACTAATCACTGACAGTACCTGATCAAGTGGAAGGGATACCCCTCATCTGAGAACACTTTGGAACCTGAACAAAACCTTTGACATGCCCCTACCCTCCTCAGACGATATAAGAGTAATCTCTCTCCTTGAGCAACAATGCTCACTCCCCATTAGATACTTCTAACCTCTGTTGTCTTCTCTGCAATTGCACTAGTCGCTATCATCGTCTTACTTGCTATCATACTCACTACCATACCAAGATCTGCCTCCTCACACCATGCCTAAATCATGTCCTCAATTACATTGCCCACCTCACTCACCACCTCCTTGCCTCCTCACCACTCCAGCTCCCCTGAAATTACTAGATCCCCATCTGCTGCAGTGCAGACCCCACAAGTCTCTATCTCTCCACCCAACCCTCATTGAAGAGAGATTCTGGACTGGGCCCTCAAACAGCTCTACCCTTCATCCCTTCCCTGCTTTCAGAGGCTTGCCATTTATGCCCATGTTCTAGAACATCCACAGCTCCTAGCAATTGCCAAGAGTATTCCTCTTTTTAGACACTTGCTTCCTCTTATGGAAGCAATTCTATGCTTCCATTGAACTTGTTCCCTTTGATCATTTAGTCATTCTCCCAGAATCCTGTCTTCTAACCCCACTTTCACTGCTGTGCAAACTGCCATGCTTGACCAACTCTGCCTCTATACCCTAGATCTCATGGATCATCACCAATTTGGAAGAGTAATCTCTGCTTTTCCCCCAGGTGCCTTGGAAGATTTCCCACAGGCAATCCTGTTCTCCCTTAATGAAACTGATCTAGATGACTATTTAGACACCAATGTTCTACATGCCTCACAGGAATCTCTGCCCATCACTCATCCCACATTCTCAAAAAATCCACTGCCTGTTTGTCTTTCTGTCCCATTCATCCATCCTCCACCCAGTCTTGCTCTAACTACTAATGTCCACATCTGAGACCTCCCCACTGGTGCTAACATTCTCTCTTCCCCCTCATGAGTCCTCCCCATCCCTCTTGACATCCAAGCCTATCTTGCCACCATAGACCTCTCCAGCCATTGCTACTACACATGCGGAAGATATGGACATCTGCAATGGAGCTGTCACCAGTATAGGTGTCCCAACTGTTCCCTCTATGCCCCTGGACACCCCATCTCCCACTGCCTCACGTCCCATTGCACTGCATGCAATTGCTGGGGACATGTGTCCAAAACTTGCCCAAGCCTCCACTGCTCCCTTTGTGGAGCTACTGGACACCTCTTCTCAAACTGCCCCTTTACTACTGAGGACTTTTCTGATGAGCAGTTGGTATTCAATAGTGCAGATTCCTCTGGTGCTTAGGAACACAGCAGTGCTGTGTGGCTATGAAGGGGGTACTGTTACAATTCTTTCCTTACATCCAGGCCTCCTACTCATCTCTGAGTCTATTTCCTTTATGTACCCATATCCCCATGCCAGATACTTACACTTCCTTGTGACTTTCTCTTTTGATGAGTTTGATTATTCATTCACCGTTTCCATTTTTACTTAATCATCTTCATTTGGACAATATCTCCTCACAGCATTCTCTCATATGCTGTAGTGATCCACTCAGCCACCCACAGTAGTTCTTTCATGTTCTTCCTCTTTCTACACCTACCATTATCTTGGTCCATGTGCATCCCCCTGGACTATATAAGTAGCTAGTCTACTTGCTTGTACTCTCCAAGCTAGACTGTTATGGAGCACATCCTTCTGGACTGCTGACAACAAAGGTTCCTTGTGAGGAGGCACTCACAAAGAGGCACAACGTTGTAAAGATCTAAATATGCCTGCGTGTGAGGCAAGAGAAAGGTAATGGGGTGATATGCTCATCCCAGGGAGTTGCAAGGCAATGCCAAATGGCCAGAAATGGAATAAGAAATGGTCGAGAAAGAGTGTACCACCAGTGTGGGCAACTCCTATGGGGGCCTTCTCCAAAAGGAACTGGGTTCCGGACTTCCAATGCATTCCTGGACTTCTGCACACAATGCAGACAGCGAGGGATGACTTGGACCGGGCTTACAGGCTTATACCGGGCATTCTAACATGAAGGAGAGAGGAAAACTGTATTAGATAACTAATGACATGCCTATGTAGTGCTCAACTAACATAAAACAGTGTCAAATAGGTGAAAATAGTAAAACCGGCCCAAACAATGTAAACCAGTCACAAACAAACAAACCCGGACACCAGAATACTGGGAAACAACACCGGGAAGTAATCCCGGCCAGTATCAACCAACTCCGGCCGGTTTCTGCGCAACCCGGTCATGTAGGGGATCGATCCTGACCGGAAACATACCGGGAAGTCATCCGGTCTACCGGGATAGCGTCGGGATGATCGGAATAAGACCGGATGTGGTGTGATATCATCGGATGCCCTATAAATCAGAAATACAGATGTAGGGAATGACAGTTCTCTACAACGTTTCACTAGGAATTGAAAGGCAAAGAGGAACTGTTGAGGCAACAGTTCAGGCAGGAGCAAGTCCAGAATCAAGAGGTGGATTGCACAGGTCTAGCTTGGGTTACAAGTGAAGTAGATCTACTACTTTATAGTCCACAGTTATGTACATGGACCAAAGTGAAGGGCAGGCATGGAACAAGGAAGAAGATGGAAGAACTACTGCAGATGAATAAGAGGATCATGACAGTGTGTGAGAGAATGCTGTTAGGAGGTGGAGTCCTTATGAAGATGACTAGGTAAGAATGGAAATGGTAAAGGAATAGTCAAACTTGTTGAGTGAAAAGGTGACAAGAAATCATAAGTATCTAGCATGTGGATGCAGATACATGAATGAAATGCATTCGGAGATGAGGAGTAAACCAGGATGTAAGGATAAAATCATAACATACCCCCTTTGTAGCTACATATGCAGCACTACTGTGTTCCTAAGCACAATGGGAATCCACACTGTTGAATACTAACTGCTTGTCATTAAAGTCCTCAGTAGTAAAGGGGCAGTTTGTGAAGAGGTGTCCAACAGCTCCACAAAGGGAGCAATGGAGGCTTGGGCACACTTCAGCCACATGTCCTCAGCAATTACATGCAGAGCAATGGGAGGAGAGACAGCAGAAGACAGGATGTCTGGGGGCATAGAGAGAACAGTTGGGACATCTATGCTGTGGACAGCTCCATTGCAGATATCCATATCATCCACAGGTATAGCACCAATGGCCAGAGAGATCCATGGTGGCAAGATGGGCTTGGACATCTGGGGGGACTGGGAGGGCTCTAGTGGAGGAAGAGAGAATGATGACACCAGTGGGGAGGTCTTGGACATGGACATTGGAGGGCAGAGTAAGGCCAGGTGGGGGTGCAATGGATGGAACAGAGAGATGAACTGGCAGAGAATTTTCTGGGGATGTGGGACAAGTAATAGGTGGGGACTCCTGAGAGGCATGCAAGACGTCGGTGTCTAAATAGTCATCCAGATCAGTTTTATTAAGGGAGAAGAGGATCGCTTGTGGGAAATCTCCCAGGGCACCAGGAGGGAAGGCAGAGATTATCCATCCAAACTGGTGGTGATCCATTAGATCTAGGGCACAAAGGTGGAGTTGATCAAGCATAGCAGTCTGCACAGCAGCGAAAGTGGGGTTAGGGGATAAAAGTCTAGGTGAATGACTGAATGACTGAAGGGAGCAAATCTGATGGAAGAATAAGATTGAGAGGAAGTGAATGTCTAAAAAGAGTACTCTCAGCAATAGTCAGAAGCTGTGGATGTTCCAGAACATGGGCATAAATGGTGAGTCTCTGAAAGTGGGGGAGGAAAGATAGGTAGAGCTGCTCAAGGGCCCAATCAGGAATCTCTCTCCAGTGAGGGTTGGATGGAGAGATAGAGACTTGTGGGGTTTGGACAGTGGCAGATGAGGATCTGGCAATTTCAGGGGAGCTAGGGTAATGAGGTGGTAAGGAGGCAGTGAGCGAGGTGGGCGACATAATGGAAGTCATGACTTAAGCATGGTGTGGAGAGGATGATGGTGATAGTGAGGAGAGGATGATGATGAGTATGGTGATAATTGCAGCAAGAGATACAGTGTAGAAGACTGCTGCAGCAACAAGGATCTGATGAGGGGTGAGCATTGTTGCTCAGGAAGAAAGAAAACTCTTATATTGTTGGAGGAGGGTGGGCACATGGCAAAGATTTTGCTTAGGTTCCCAAGTGTTCTTGGAGGAGGGGTATCCTTTCCACTTGATTAGATACTGGCAGCAATTAGTGGAACCCCAATGAGAGAGGATAGCCTCAATTTCATATTCCTCTTCTCTGTCTACAAGGTCCAGTGTTACGATTTCTCCGCTTATCTTATCTTATCAAGTCACATGACCACTATCACGTGACCGTGGGACATGTCACCTGACCAAGTCTAGGTCAAACACTTTCACTTCATTCACATTCGTTCCAGACTCTTATCTCCCATGCTTTCTTAATTACCGCTATTCTAGACCATGACATCATTAATGACGTAGTACATTAGTAAGTATTCTCAGACTTGCCCTAAACACTCCTGTACGTATATAAAACCCAATGTCATCAACGACCGGACTTCAGTCAAGTCCTGGTTGATTCCCCTGAACTCATCCTCTTGATCTCATAAGCAAGCCTAGTAGTGTGACCGAAGCCTTAGCAGGTTTAGGTTGCCAACATTAGGACTTGACTACTCTCACTTCCCTCACACTACTCTCTATACCTCGCCGTCGTTCGCGACAACCCCGGACCCTAGGGGCAAAGGGAATCTCTTGTTATATATCACTCTTCACCTTTCACGCGCATTTGCGCTTCTCTTCTCTTTTACGTATACCCCGGCTATACGCTGGTGAAGGTCGACTTAGCCTTAAGCGGTCGTCAAGGGGTGAGCTCGAGAGCTCTTAATTGGTTTAAACACTGCCTCCGCACGTTTCTATTTCGAAGGAGCTTAGGCTCGTGTCCACATGAGGCACATTTCTTTTAGCATTACTAAGTACGCAGTGGTCTACTGGTGTAAGAGCGGTCTTGTGCCCACCAGCCCACTTACAATTACGTTTTCGAAGACTCGAGTCGAGGAGGCTGTTGTCCCGATTGAGTAGAAGTTGGTGTTGACAACGGTCCACACTTCTTTCCCCTTTTATACGAATGTTCCCAAGAGATCCCGCCAAGTCCGAGGAGATCGAGGTTCACCTCTCCGAGGAAACGCAAATCGGTGTTAACTACGAATACCACCGACAAGCGTCTTTCGACCCAAACGACGAATACTACGACGACCAAGGAGGTCATCATTTTAGAACACCAAGGACTCCTACCCCTGAGGTAGAAGAAGAGTCAGACTCGGAATACTCTCCCTTCCCTGCTAGGGAAGACGACGATGGTTGGCTTCATTATCAGCCACCAAACCCCCACTTCGGAGTACCAGATCCACTCCCACGACAAACCCTTTTCGAAAGAGAAGACCTCCTTCCCTACTTCCTAGACATAGTATGGGAAAACCTTGACTTCGACGAAGATCTACTACTCTACTTCGGAGTCACTCCTGAAGAAGCAGCACGCTTTAGGAGACAAGTATTAACGGTCCAACTATACGAGGACCCCAGGCCACGACAAAGACAAGAAATTGGCCTCCTCGCTCAACTAAGGGATGGCTTACTAGCTTTACAAAATCTTCACACGCCATCCCTCTCCCCCATGCCTGAACCAGAAGTAACCCCGGTTCCAGAAGAAGAACAAAACGTCCCGGCACCCATACAGGGACCCGCTCCTGTTCGTCGACTCAGAAACAGACGACTCCTTCGAGCACCACCTCGAAGACCAACCCTCATCCCCCGACCAGAAGAACCCATCGCCTCCCGAACAAGGAGCCATGGCAACAGAAGAGGCCGTACAAGCCCTTACTGAACTAGTCGCCAATCTACAAGCACACATTCGTACCCTGCAAAGAGCTTCAGGAGTACAAGAAACAAGAAACGTGGAAGTAAAAGTGAACAAAAAGGTGGAATCAGTGCCAGAACCAGGGAAATTCGATGGGGCTAAAGGAAGATATGACGGATGGAAGTTGAGGATAAAACTGTACCTAGACGCCAATAAAGAAACGTTTACCAATAACTGAGAAAAGGCCATTGCAATCCTAACAAGAATCTCGCCAAAAGAAGGAGAAAAAGATCTATACGGAGCAGAACAGTGGGCAAGACAATCGCTCATGAGATTCATGGAAGGAGATGCAGCCTGGCCTGATGACACCACTCTTTGGGACGTGATGGACCAAAGATTCAAAGCAGTAAACATGGTAGACCAAGCACAGGCACGTCTCGAAAGGTGCAAACAGTATCATAACGAAGGGATACAGGACTTCCTCACAAGGTGGCTCGGCCACTATTATGACACAAAAGGAAATCCAGCAAACGATGATCCAAATGGGGTACGATTGTTGGAAAAAGCTGTCAATGCAAACATCATGCAGCAAATATTTTACAATGATCAAAGAAAAGACTGCATCCAGGATTACATAGAAGTTTTGATGAAAAAGGGAACCAGCATGGAATCCTTCAAACTGAGGGGAAAAGATTCTTCCAATCCAGGACAGTCTTCACAAGGGAACTATAAGGAAGGCCAAGCCCGTACGTACGGAGGAAGAGGTCAACCGATGGATATTGGAGCAATGGCAAAGAAGAACACATGCTTCAATTGCCAAAAGGATGGACATTTCGCTAGAGATTGCAAGGATCCGAAGCGAGAATGTACAGAATGTAAATTCTTAGGAGGGCGACACAAAATGGACTGTCGGAAGAAGAATGCAGGAGGAGGACGACGCCCGCAAGTAAGGGCAATGAACGAGAAGAAAGAAGACGATAAGAAAGAAGAACCTTCCCCCGAAAAGGCAATCAAAGGAATGGACTACGATGCTATGAAAGCCTACTTCTTTGACCTACATGATACGGAAATGAAGAAACAGGGAAAAGGCTACGGCAACTGAGAGATCTGGGACCTCAGAAGCCGAAAGAAAACATATTAAATACAAAGAACAGTTTCTCCTCACTTTCTCCCTCTGTACAATATGGACAAGATGACGACGATTATGACTCTTCCTCCACATGTTACTCTTCAGACTCTGAATCAGATAGTCCTATTTATAGAGTACACTTACCATCAACCGAGACCGGGTCTCCACCAAAGGAGCTTGCTGCACGGGAATGCAGGCTTAATTCGGTCAAAGAAAACAAAAAAAATATTTATGAGGAAAGTTTCCCAGAACGAGTACTCTTATGAAACGTCAAGGTGCAATACGAAATCCTCATGGATATCTCGATTGCACACCCAACTACCAAAAACAAGCGACACGCTTGTAAAGCCCTTTTGGATAGTGGGGCCAATGGAGTCTTCATTGACAAGCAATGGGCTGACCAAGTAAAGTTACCACTAAACAAGATGGAAAAGGAAATTCCCGTCTTTAATGTAGATGGTACAAAGAATTCTGCCAGAGCAGTTACACACCAGGCGGAAATCATCCTTGATTACCAAGGTCATCGCGAACGCCTAGTCGCGGAAGTCACAAACTTAGGCAAAAACAATATGATCCTTGGCTATACGTGGTTGGCTAAGCATAATCCAACCATTGACTGGTCAAAAGGAGAAGTTAAAATGGCAAGGTGCCCAAGGTCCTGCTACATGCTCTCGGACCGAGGCACACATCTGGCACAAGAAGAAGAAGAGGAACTGAAACACGCTTCGACCGTACATCGGTTTATCAAAAACCTTGAAGTGCCAAAGAAAAAGGAACCAACTTTGGAAGAGATGGTTCCAAAAGAATACCACCATTACTTAGATGTCTTTAGTAAGAAAGAGTCTGAGCGACTTCCCTTAAGAAAACCCTGGGATCACGAAATAAAGCTGAAGCCTGGCTTTCAACCCAAAAAGGCAAAAATATTCCCCATGAGTAAGGACGAAATGGAAGAGCTAAAGTCCTTCGTGGAAGAACAAACCAAAAAAGGGTATATTAGACCCTCACGCTCTCCACAAACAAGTCCTGTCTTTTTCATTCCAAAGAAAGACGGAAAAAAGCGACTAGTCCAAGATTATTGTTACCTCAATGAATGGACGGTCAAAAACAATTACCCCTTACCACTCATAAGCCAATTAGTGGATAAGCTCCAAGGGGCGAAGCTCTTCACAAAATTAGATCTTCGATGGGGCTACAACAATATAAGAATCAAAGAAGGGGACAAATGCAAAGCGGCATTCGTCTCTCATTCTGGAGCCTATGAACCCTTAGTAATGTTCTTTGGCCAATGCAACGCCCCCGCCACGTTCCAGCAAATGATGAATGAAATCTTTGCTGATATGGACGGTGTCGTCATAGTTTATATTGACGACATAATGATTTTCACCAAAACTGACGATGAGTCCGAACATGACAAAATCGTCCAAGAAGTGCTCAAAAGACTTAAGGAACATGACTTATTCCTAAAGCCTGAGAAATGCTTTTTCAAGCAGAAAGAAGTCGAATTCCTCGGAATGGTCGTAAACACTGAAGGAATTAAAATGGAGAAAGGAAAGGTGGAAGCTATCCTCAAATGGCCAACACCAAAAAACGTTAAAGGAGTCCGTAGCTTCTTGGGACTCGCAAATTATTACAGAAGATTCATTCAAGACTTCTCCAAAGTCTCACGACCCTTGAATGATCTAACAAAGAAAGATCAACCCTGGCAGTGGGGGCCCACTGAACAGGAAGCATTTAACACCCTAAAAAGG
>JBBPKI010001134.1:0-14551 GCA_038089155.1 Nevesoporus exiguus
AAATTCGGGACACCGGACTTTCTGCAAAGGCGCACCACATAAGGTGAAGCCAAGTCCCGTTCGACTAACCTAACTCCGAAGTCCGGAGTTAGTCCGGAGTTCGTCCCCAGTGTTTAACAGGGAACCACTAATGAGAGGAAATGAGTAACAATTCCAAGACTGGAGAGCCAGTCATCTACTGTACATGGATTTATATAGTGTCTGACTACTGAGTGGCTATGTACTTAGTAATACAATGATGTCATGTGATAGAAAGTGATGGAATGTAATAGAACTTTGTGAATATGTGAAAGAGAATTTGAGAAGAGTCTGTGATACAGAGAAGAGGAACAAAAAGTTCTAACAGTGTAGTCCTTGTCCCCCTCTTTAGGGTAGACATCCCATTATCGAGTGAGGGCATCAGGCTTAGCTCCAAGTTTACCTGGGTGGTAGTAGATCATGAGGTTGAATTGGCAGAGGTACTCTGACCAGTGCACTTGGCAGTGGGTTAGGAGTTTAGTACCTGTAAAGTATTCTAGATTTTTATGGTCAGTGTATTATAGAATATATGCGTGAGAAAGGGGAGGCATGATGGCTATCAAGAGACAATCTCAGTCATCATGCGGTGCAATGGACTAAATGTATTACCTGTCGAGAGACAATCTACATACAGGTAAGTACAAGTAGGTAAGTATTAATGATAACTAGCTCACCTCAGTCGTCCTGTGGTGCAATGGACTGAGGTGTCTACATACAATATATAGGTCTTATATACTGTATGGAATATGAAGTAAACCATAAGGTTGTGAGTAGAATGCCTGTTAAGCTCAGGGAAAATCAGGTAAAGTATACTATGTGTGAGGGTGCTGCCAAATGTTCATGGCACATGCGCGCCGCTTGCGCACCGGTGACTAGTTGGGCCGGACGAGATCGGGTGGCAGCGTGCTTGCTAATTCCAACACTCCCCCTCAAGCCGTGCGCAACCTGAGTTCGACGGCGAGGTGCTTGATCTTAGGGACGGTGGTGCTTTGGTAAGCGAGTGGGCGACCATACTGGCGCTTGGGCGGATCTTGTCGTCGTCGATGGCTCAGTGGGTGAAAATGAAAGTAAACATATGTTTCAATGTGTTCGTGCGTGCGTGGTGCCGACGATCTTGCACAAGCATGATGGCGGATTGATTGTCATTGGGCCGTCGGGCAATTCAGGTGGCTTTCCCGTGCTCACGTGACGTTCGATGTGTTGGTGCGTCGTCCTCGTAGCTGATGGCTTCGGTGCGATCCATGGTAAGTGTAGGTGCTCGGCAGCTCGACTGGGATGTCTGAATGACGGCTTAGATGGCCCAGGTACGTTCCTCGTGGTGCGCCTGCGCTGTTCGCACTGATTTGCCTCCTTGTCAGCTAGCGACTCCGTTTCGACTCGTTTCGGGTCGTGGCGCGCGACGCTTGCTGTACCATCCATCTGGCCTCGTCTTCCATCATATCCTTCGCCTATACCATCGTTTCGGCGCTTCCAATGGTCTTCAACGCCTCCCACTGCCTCCAGCTCGCCCTGCTGGCCTCCTGGCTTTCCAAATCAACATGGTGCATTCGCTTCGTCGAAGCGCTTGTCTCCGTCGTTCTCAAAGTGTTCTAGGTGCGTTCTGCAGCCTCTCTGTGCCGCCGCTTGGCCTCCCGGGTCGTCCTGCTCGTCTGGTGCTCTCTGAGGTGAGTCGCCCTTGACTCTCCACTCTGGCCATTCTTGAACATGTTCTGACGCGTTTCGCAGGTTCTTCGGCCTGTTCCTGGCATCTTCGCTGTGTCCTGGCGCTCTCGACGCATCCGCTTCGTCTCCGGTAAGCTCGTCGACGCTCGTCGGCTCTCTCCTCTCCCCCTCGAGCTCGACGTTCGGGGGTTCGTTCTGTGCGTTCGCGGCTCCGTCTGGCGGTTCTGGTAGCTCAGGTGGGTCCCTCGGCATGTCCTCGTGCCATTGTGAATGCTGACTGGGTCCATTCGTAGCCAACGACTTCGGCATGACTCCCTTCGAGTCACCGCTCGCGCCATTCGTTGCGCCTTTGTCGCTGCTGCTACGGCCTCGTCGACCATCTCTGCAACCTTTCTGGACCTTCGGCGGATCCTCGACGTCATCTGCTTGGCCTCCAGGCCTATCCGTCATGCCCTTTGCGCTGTCCCTCGCGCCCACGCGGTCTGGTGGCTTTTCGACTATGCGCCTTGCCGGGTCTTCAGTATCGCGGTCTGTGCCACCACCTGGGTCCTTCAACCGGCTCTTGGAATGCTCCTGGGCGCCGCTGGGTGTGTCTACGCAGTCATCCGACTCTGCTTGTGGGCTAGCGTGAATGACTGTCCAGACTGACTGATCTCCTGGTCTGCTCGACTCGCTTGAGTTCCCCACTGATTCGGTATCGACATGGCGGCTCCAAAAGTTATCTGCGACGATTCTTGGTATGTCCAGACCTTCATTGCACGTGTCCTGACCCTCTTCATAAGTGGCCGTCTCGGCAAACTCGACGGTCTGACCCCCTGGTGTGCTCAACTCATTTGAGCTTTCCATAGGCTTGGTCTCGACGTGGTGGCCTCCAAAGTTATCTGTAATGATTGTAGGTGCGTCCTGATCGTCCTCACATGTGTCCTGACCCATCTTGTGGTCAGCCGCCTTGGACAACCCAGCCGTCTCGACGAACTCGACGGTTTGACCCTCTGGTATGCCCAACTCGACTGTTGGCTCAGCGCCAACCTGGGGCCCTCCTGGGTCGTCTTCCCGTGTGGTCTCGTCTTGGCACGCGATCAGGTCGTTCATCCGGGTCATCAGCTGCTGTGTGCGCCCTCCGGGGTCATCATCTCTGGTGCCCAGCGACTCGTCAGCGTTGTCGATCGCAAACTGATCATCTCGCTCCTCGAGCGATATGCTGACAGGTAGGTGTAGGGGCTGTGGCCGAGCCTCGCTCGCCACGTTCTCATCTTCGTGAGCTTCAGTGCTCACCATTCGGCCTATTTCGTCGGTCTCTGCGGTCTCGACTAGGTCTCCACAGGGTATTCCGGGCAACATGTACGCGCGGTTGATGTCATCATCACCGCCGTCCTCTCGGCTGGCTCGTGCGGTGGGATCCTCGCTGGCGGCGCTCTCGTCCTTGGCTCCCTTGCCTGGACTCTCAGCCCCAGCCTCTTGTCCTCTCCGCTCCTTGGCCTTCTTGCCATCTCTGCCTGCCCTCTCGACCATTTCCTTGGCCTCTCGGATCTCGCCAGCTCTCGGCTTGAGCGGCTCATTGTTTTCTTGCGTCACGACGTTCTCCAGGTCCATAGCAGGGTCTGCACAATCGACCGACATCTTGTCGTCGACTCTCAGCGCTCGAGACTCCTCGAGGTTCCACACGTCGTCCAAGATGTCTTCCTCCGTGACCGAAAACCAGTCGCCGCCTTCCTCTTCATCTGCGTCGTCGCTCGACTCATCCCAGACACCGAATACGCCATCTTCCGAGTCGCTATCGTCATAGGCGATATGGGTGGCCTCCGTATCGGTAAGTTTCTTCTCGTTCGCTTCCTTTCTATGGAAAGCTGCTAGGTGCTCTGTCGAGCCACATTCCCAGCACTTCGGCGGATTTCTCCTCCAGTTTCGCCATTGGCTTTCACTGGCGCGCTGACCTCTACCTCCATTCGAGTCCTCTGATGATCCGGCAGACATTGCCTCGTCCCAGTCTTGGTCCATCGAATTGGTACGCACACGGGACACTTGGCCTTTTGGCGCTCCGCCTCCTCAGCTATCACAGAGATGAGAACATCCATCAGGGTCCAGCGTCTTCGTTGGGCTGAAAAGCCGTGCAGTGGTAAGCTGAGTCGAAGTGAAGTTGGCAAGCGAAATTGGAAGGGATTTTATGATTGTCGAGCGGTAATTGTTCTCGTCAACGTCAACGCCAACAGCTGACAGTTCTTCTCGCTTCGTTCGCAGTCTGTCCAGGAACTCGTGAACATCACCTCCCTTGGCCAGTCTCGATTCAAGAAATTGCGTATGCAGGTCCGTCTGTGCGTACGCACCTTTCTCCGTATATTCCCGGGTTATCTCATTCCACATTTCGGCAACAGTGTTCTTCCTCTGGATGTGCAGCACAGTTGAGTCCAGGATGCACCGAGTCAGCAAGTACATTGCCATCTGTTCGTCCTTCAACCATTTCGTGTTTTCAGCCAATTGATCTGCAGTCAAGGCCTGGGTAGCAGTCACCTGGTGGTTTGGGTTCGTAGTGGTACCATCAACATGGCCCCACAGCTCCTTCGCTCAGACAGTGACTCTAAAACGAAAAGCGAAAATTGCCCAGTTGGTACCTTTAACATCAAGCTCCAGGACATTGCTTGAAAGGGTATTGGAAGGAGTAAGGACAGTTGACATGGTGAGATGTGTGCTTTCTTGATCAATGCAATTAGAGTGCAGGGCTCATAACCTTATAGAATATATGTGCGAGAAAGGGGAGGTGTGATGGCTGTTGAGAGACAATCTCAGTTGTCATGCAGTGCAACAGACTAAATGTATTACCTGTTGAGAGACAATCTACATACAGGTAAGTTCAAGTAGGTAAGTATTAATGATAACTAGCTCACCTCAGTTGTCATGCAGTGCAATGGACTGAGGTGTCTACATATGATATGTAGGTCTTATATACTGTATGGAATATGAAGTAAACCATAAGGTTGTGAGTAGAATGCCTGTTAAGCTCAGGGAAAATCAGGTAAAGTATACTATGTATAAGGGTGCTGCCAAATGTTCATGGCACATGTGTGCTGCTTGTGCACCAATGACTAGTTGGGCCAGATGAGATTGGGTGGCAGCATGCTTGCTAATTCCAACAGTGTATACTATCACTGGAGTTGCAGAGCCTTCTAAATAGTGGTGCTATTGGGAGAATACCTTGAAAATAACAAGTTCTTTATTGTGGGTGTCATAGTTCAGCTCTGCATTCCAGAGGGAGCAGGAGTAGAATATGATGGGGTGGAGTTCACTGCCTGAGGGGTGATGAAGAGGATACTGGTGATGGTGTAGTTGGAGGCGGTGGTTTCAATGGTGATCGGAGTGTCTGGAGTCCAGTGGACAAGCACCAGAGTGGATGTGAATGCCTCTTTAAAAGACCGGAATGCCATTTGGCAGGCCTTGGAGAATTTCCAAGGGGCACCTTTGTGGGTGAGGTGGATGAGAGGGACTATAATATCAGTATAATTATGGATGAATTGATGATAAAAGTTAGCAAAGCCAAGGAATGCTTGAATATCCTTGACTTTCTGGGGCTCTAGCCAATTCGTGATGGCCTCGATCTTGTCCTTGGCCATAGAAAGGCCAAAGGGGGAGAGGACGTATCTGAGATACTCCACAGAGTCTGCATGCCACTCACACTTCTCCAGCTTCAGGTAGAGACTGTTAGCATGGAGTTGGCAGAGTATCTCCTAGACATGCTTCCAGTGGGTGGTAGGGTTGTGGGAGTAGATAAGGATGTCATTGAGATATACTACAATGCAGATATCAAGCATATCCACAAAAATACTATTAACAAATTGCTGGAAGGTGGCAGGGGCATTAGTTAGACTGAATGGCATTACCAACCACTCAAATGACCCATAGCAAGTCCAGAATGTTGTCTTCCATTCATTGCCCTCGATGATGCTGACCAGATGGTACACGTGCTGGAGGTTGAGCTTGGTCTAGATCTTTGCTCTGCTCAGAGCTTCATATCCATGACATTCCATCCGTCTCCGCCTCCTCCAGCCTCATCTCTGGCCTCAGTCCACTTCCGCTTCCTCCACGCTCAGAGCTCCGCTCCTCTGCTCCGGACCATGGCTGTGCTTGCACAGGGACTCAGCTAACCTCGGACCTGGATACCTTTCATACATATTCCGTTTGTACACCTCTTCACTTCCCTCATCCCTTCTTGGTCCCTTATGGACCCTTGATGTTATCTCATTATTCCCTGACATCCTTGATGTCCCTATTTGCCCTCTAGTATAAAACCCTCTGTACCTCCGTCATGTATCCCTTAGCACAAATATCAACTAAGTCACCCCTTCTGATTCTTGTCATGATCTCCCCCTCCTCCTGTCAGACCTCTGCTCCTCCGAAATATGAGGACATGGACCTGTTCAAGGACGTGACACATAAGTCCTGCGCCAACGTCCTGTCCTATGCAACTCCGCTCTGACACCTCCGCTCTGGACTTCAGTCCAACTTCGAGACGAACTTCGTCGACCACCCATCAATACCTCTGGACCTCTGATCGGACTTGAGTCTGGAGAGTCCGGACTTAACAGTATATTTGTGCTATGACTTGAGCAGGTCTCCACTCCTTTCCTTACAACCTCACACCCTCATGGCCTTTCATCATGACCTTTGTCTTCATGACACTTCTCCAACTTCTCGCTGTCCTCTCAATGGCCCCCCTCTTAATCCATCACTCCGAACTCCAAACTCCAACCCGACTCCGCCCTCTCGGCAGGTCCTCCATCCCTCTTCCTAGTTGCCAACTTCTCCTCCCATGCCCCCTGGCGAGACCACCCTCAGCTTTCATGCCACCTCTTTGGGTTCTTCTTTTGTTGGTTTTAGGATATAGCTCACTTGCCATGAGACTCCATTGAGTGATTGGAACACAAGCAGCACCTCGTCCAACCCTGGCAAGTGGAATGCCAAACCCCTCGCGCCTCCGAAATCTCCACTCCAAAGCACACTCCGGAATCGCCACAGCCCTCAGACTCTTCGCTTTCCTCATTGCCGCTCCATTTGTGAGTACATGCAAGATCAACAGCCTAGTCCACCCTGTCAGCCACCTCCAGCCTTTGCTGGGCAAGGCAAGACACCCTCGGTAAGAAAAGTCACCTTCGCAACATCCGACTTCCCTCCACCCTCAACTCCATTACCTCCGACCTTTCAGACCTCAAGTCCGGAGGTCACTCCGCTTTCTCCAACGCCAACTCCGGCAAGTCCGGACGATATGGTATTGGACCCTCTTCAGGTCCTTTCTTCCTCTCTCCATTCTATTCACCTCTGCTTTATTTCCTCCTGTCGTTCCTTTGTCTGTTTCCTCTTTGTTCCATTTCTCTGACCCTTCTACCTATGGACCGAAAGTCCGAAGGTAACTTTGTTCATTGTCCGTTGACTCTGGCTTATCCGGTTGGTCCAGACATCTGGGTAAGGAATCCCCTTCGGTTCCTTTCCATTCCTCCCTCTGTTTCTGCTCCTCCTATTTGTTTCTTTTCCTCTGCTCCTTCTGCACTTTTGGACCCCAAGTCCAACAGTGACTCTATTTTATGTCCGCTAACTCTGGTCATGTCCAGTCCGTTTCGGACATTCAGGGTAAAGGACCCCATTTGGTTCTTCCTTTTCTTTCCCTTTCATCTGTACTTTGTCCCTCATTCTGACACTGGGTTACGATGGTAGACTCCTCTCCAAGGAGTGCCATTACTGGTTGACGAACACTCTCTGTTTCTCTTTACCTGATGATCAGTCCGAAGGTAACTCCGGTTTGCTCCGGCAACTCCGGAGCCTTTTCTCCTTGAAGCTCTCTTTGATTCTGCTTCATTCTGCTCTTTGTTTTCTCCTGTGTTTTTTCCTCTGACATCTGTACCTGAGGACCACAAGTCCAATGGTCATTCCGTTTTCCTCCTCCAGCACTGCGTTGCTTAATAGCCGCCACTCCGGTCGCTCAGCCTCGCACTCCACTCCCTCCGGACCTGAAGACATCAAGTCCGAAGGTAACTGTGCTTCAACTCTGGAAACCAGAGTTTCCATTTCATTTTCTTCTTTTCCTTTCCATTTGTGTTTTCCAGACTTGGGACCTGCGTCACCCTCGTCTGCGCTCTCCTTAAGAGCACCTCATGACACCCCTCCTATTTTCCTTTCTGTTTCTTTGCTTTTGGTGCTGTCAACTCCGGCAGCATCTGGTCTGTTCCAGACCACTCCGTTTTCTTTTGGTTTCCTCTGTTCTGTTTCCAGACCTAGGACCGCATCGCCCTTGTCTGCACTCTTTCTTAGAGCACCTCTTGATGCAATCCTTCATCCTCTCTCTTTACCTCAAGACATTAGATCCGAAGGTAACTCCGTTCCAAGTCCGGTTTGCTCCGGCAACTCCAGACCTCTTTCCTTCCTTTCCTCTTCTTCTTCTGTTCTGTTCTCCAGACCTGGGACTTGCATTGCCCTTGTCTGCGCTCCATTCTGGAGCACTCCCAGACACATCCACTCCTTTCTCTGTCTCCTTGTTATGACTTTATGACTTCCCCTCGGGGTCCATTCCAGACCACTCTGCTTTCACTCCGATTCTGTCTTCTTTTGTGTCTATTCTCCTTTCTGTTTCCGACTCTTCCTGTACTATCCACTTCGGCAGCATCTGGTCTGTTCCAGACCATTCTGTTTCCCTCTCTGTTTCTCTCCTCCTTTCTCTCTGTTGGCCCTTCAGGCCTTCACCTATGTCAACTCCTGACAACTCCGACAAACTCTGGTCCACTCCGGACCATTTTTCTCATTTTCTCTTCCTTCAGGCAATCCACCTCTGTGGCCTTCGTGCCAAACCTCTTTGGGTTCTCTGACGTTTGTTTAGTATAGGACACTGTGCGCTCGCCCACTAAAATGATCCATTGATCATTGGGTTTAAGAAGCCGCAACTTCGTCTAATGTACTCTTACAGATAGAATGCCAAACCTCTGCACTCCAGGACTCCATCCGGAAATTCAATCCTGGGAGTTGCACCTCTGGGATTTGCCCAAGGCCTCAGGCCTTTCTGTGGTCATTGTCTGCGGACCTCTGACTGGCTTCGTCCAGATTTCTCCCCATGTTAAGGACTGACCAACAATTCATCCCATTTAGCTCTCTGCCATCCATGGCACATTTTTAGTTTGTCGCTGCCGTCTTTGTTGTCTTTCTTCTAGGTTTTCGGCCTTCACGGTCTCGTCCTGCGGACCTCCGACCGGCTTCATTCCGGACACCTCTCCCCGCACTTCGGACCAACCAAGATTGTCTTCAGCCTCCGCCAACTCTGGCATTTCCTTCTTCAGGATTTTTCCCATCTGTTCATTTATGCTTTTGTCCTCCTTTTATCTCTTCCATTTCTGTATTTCTTTCATCTCTGTTACCCCTGTACTCCATTTACTCCGAAGTTACCTCTGATTTACCTCTGATTAACTCCAGAATTACCTCCGATAATTTCCGCTTTTGGCACCTTTTTTTGCCCTTCTGATATCTCTCCCCTATGTTACTTTACTTTTTCTATTTACTCTGTGGTCAGTGTTCTCAGGTTCCTCTTGGGCCTCAAGGGCTTGGCCTTAAAGGGGAGGCACCACCCATCACTGCCTTACCCTACCACCTCTGTCCATCAACTCTGGTGCAGCTATTGCACACTCCATGACTCCGTCCAACCCTCCAAAATCTCCAGTGATCCGGAGTTACCACTCTGGACCCCTCACCTCAACTCCGTCTTCACCCCCGGTACCTTCAAGGTACACCTCTGCTCAACCCCACCTTGTTACCTTTCCTCTGGCTCCTTGATGGAGTTCTCTATTCGCACCCTCCAGACTCTCTTCTTGGCATACAGGCTCTCTCTCCGCCTGCTAGACCATCCGGTACCCTTGTGGTACACCTCTGTGTGCCCTCCAGCACCCTCCGGAGTTATGCTCATTTCATTCTTCCACTTATCCATTTCTCCACTCCGATTCACTTCTTCCCCAGTTTTGGACTAATTGCTTTTTGTTGCTTTTCAGTCCTTTTTAGTTCTGTCTTCGAGCACTCCAGTACCTAGTGTACCCATCGGCGTTCACCTCCAATACCTCCAGTTCAACTCTGGACACCTTCGTTTTACATTGCGATTCCATTGCTTTTGACCTCTTTCAGGCCCCTTGGTTTTCACTTTGTTTTCTCTTCTGGACTTTCGCCAACTTGGCATTCTCTTTCATCCTCTGTGTAGTCCAGCATTATTCTCTTGTCTTCTGCTTCATTCACCTCCAGTACCCCGAGTACAACTCTGGTTTAACTCTGGATAACTCTGCTTTTTTGGTGCTTAATCTTCATCTCTATCTCTGTTCTCGGCTCCCTTCGTCTGGGCCTTATCTTTCATTTCCTCTGTGTACTCTGCTTACTTCCTCTGCTCTCTGTTTCTTTTGGTGCACTCCTGTGCCTCTTCATTCTCCTTTGTTTTCCTCTGATTACTCTGGCTTAACTCCGGAGTAACTCCGGAATTTTTCCGGTTGACTTCATTTCATTTCAACACTCTGTGTTTTGCCTTTGTGATTCGGACTTGTTCCATTTCCCTCCGTCAACTCTGGCCTTACTCCGGATTTGCAACCCTTTTGGTACACTTATGTACCTTTGTCTCCTCCGTTCCAGGACCATTCGGTACCTGGCTTATACCTCTGTTTCTCTGGCCTGTTTCGGGCATCTTTGACTGCCCTCTGACTTCTTTCATCTCTTTTTCTGTCTCTGTCTCTATACCTACATTTCCATTCCTTTTCTGTCCTACTCTGTTATTTACTCCTAACTCCGGTACGAACTCCATACACCTCTGGTCCTTTCCTCGGACCTTCATTCTCCATCCTTCTTGGTGCCATCCGGTGTCCTCCACTCTCCAGCCCCCTCCGGGCACCTCTGACCCCCCTTCCAGGGCTTTATCTCTGTTTTCCGTTTTCTCTGCATCTGTTTTCTCCTCTGTATGTTCTATTCTTACCTCAGTTTCTGTTTTCAGTCCCTCTATTTCATTTTTCATTTTCTCCGACCCTATTTTCTCTCTGTTTTCATATTCTCTAGTGTCCAGCCACCCCTGCATGTCCTCTGCTGCCACTCCACACACTCTCCCATCTTCGGCATCCGTTCCACTCTGCTTTTGCACCCTCCGTGCTCTCCAAATCCACCTCGCGCACCATCTGCATCCATCCCTGTCAGGTGTTGTGCCAAAAGGCACACCTTGACCTCTCTCGTGCTGAGGCTTGGAGTCTCTTTTCGGAGCTAGCTTAACGTCAGTGGTAGGACTCTGAACTATCTGGTTGGTCTGGACATCTCTATCATACTCTGCATGGCATCATTCTCAGACTCGGCCCAGTAAGCACCTCCGTCATCCCCTCTGTCGGTGCAACCTCTCCAAAGAAGCCTGACCGCTTCCCTGGATTGGCTCCACACTGAATCCCCGCTTACTGTAGGCCTCGAGGGCTTGGCCTTAAAGGGGAGGCACTGTCATATCCATGACATCCCATCCATCTCCGCCTCCTCCAGCCTCATCTCCGGCCTCAGTCCACCTCCGCTTCCTCTACGCTCGGAGCTCTGCTCCTCTGCTCCAGACCATGGCTGTGCTTGCACAGGGACTCGGCTAACCTCGGACCTGGATACCTTTCGTACATATTCCGTTTGTACACCTCTTCGCTTCCCTCATCCCTTCTTGGTCCCTTATGGACCCTTGATGTTATCTCATTATTCCCTGACATCCTTGATGTCCCTATTTACCCTCTAGTATAAAACCCTCTGTACCTCTGTTGTGTATCCCTTAGCATGAATATCAACTAAGTCACCTCTCTTGATTCTCGTCGCGATCTCCTCTCCCTTCTATCGGACCTCTGCTCCTCCGAAATACGAGGACACGGACCTGTTCAAGGGCGCGACACATAAGTCCTGCGCCAATGTTCTTTCCATGCAACTCCGCTCTGACACCTCCGCTCTGGACTTTGGTCCAACTCTGAGACGAACTTTGTCGACCACCCATCAATACCTCCAGACCTCTGATCGGACTTGAGTCCGGAGAGTCCAGACTTAACAGTATATTCGTGCTACGACTTGAGCAGGTCTCCACTCTTTTCGCCTCTGACCTCACGCCATCACGATCATTCATCACGACCTTAGCACGCTCTTGGGATCCTTGTTGGATCCAACTATGCGAGGTGGCAGACATGTTCGACTAGGCCATTACTCATGCATGTGCACACCTAGTGCAATGACAATGACAGGAGTGAGAGGCAAGGAAGTCCAGGGGCTGTAGTGATTCCAGAGTGCGCTCTGGAGCAGAGTTGACAGAGATGGAAGCGGAGGTTCCAGAGGCACAGGAGGTCTGGCATTCCTGTTGTAGGGGTCGGATGAAGTACTGCTTGTATTCCAGTTACTCAACAGAGTATCATGGAAAGCAAGCTGTCCTAAAACCAACAAATGGAGGAACCCAAGGAGGTGACTTGAAAGTCGTAGGTGATTTCACCAGAGGGCATGGGAGGAGTCGACAATGGAAAGTGAAGAGAAAAGACCTGCCAAGGGGGCAGGGTCTAGTCGGAGTTCAGAGGTATGGAGAACTGGAAGAAGTGGGGGCTATCAAGAGGATAGCAAGAAGTAGTTGGAGTTTGGAGTAATGACATGGGATGTGGTGCACAGTTGGGTTCAATGTGAATCCAAGAGCATGCAGAGGTCATGACACATGGTCATGATGACATGAGGTCAGAAATGAGAGGGAATGGAGACCTGCTCAAGAGGGAGCACAAATATACTGTTAAGTCCAGACTCTCTGGACTCAAGTCCGATCGGAGGTCCAGGGGTACTGAGGGGGTAGTAGACTTGTTAGTCTCAGAGTTGGACTAAAGTCCAGAGTGGAGGTGTCGGAGTGGAGTTACTCAGGAGGACATTGGTGCAGGACTTATGTGTTGCACCCTTGAACAGGTCCATGTCCTCATATTTCAGAGGATCAGAGTTCTGACAGGAGATGGAGATGGGGATTGTGATAAGAGAGGAGAGAGGAATAATTTGATATTCATGCTAAAGCTACACAATGGAGTGTACAGAGATTATATACTGAGAGTTGGAAGGGAAGTATGCCGGAGTGCAGCATAGGAGCTGTGTTCTGAGACAAGTATTACAAATGTACAACGAAGATGAGTAATACTATAAAAGAGTTCTGGGTCCAGGTATAACCGAATACCAGTCTAAGCACAGGTTGGTCCAAGTGGAGGAATGGAGCTCTGAGCATGGAGGAATGGAGATGGACTGAGGGAGTCAGAGTTGGCCAGAGTAGGCCAGAGTTGACAGGAGTTGGGGCCAAAGGGGTCAGAGATGGATGGAATGGCACAGGATATGACAGTAACCCAGGATCATATTATTTTTGCCTAGATTGGTAACTTCTGTGATTAGATGTTCATGATGTCCTGGATAGTCGAGGATAACTTCTGCCTTGTATGTAACACTTCCTGCCAAATTCTTTGTTCCATTGATATTGAAAACCAGTATTTCCCTTTCAAGTTTTTCCAAGGGAAGCTTTACTTGTTTGATCCATTCTTGATCTATGAAGATCCCATTGGCGGTAATAGAATCTGATCTGGGAAGTTGGAGTCTGAATAAATATTTTTTTTCTTTTGTTTTGACCAAATTAAGCCTGCATTCCTGTGCAGCAAGCTCCTTGTTTGGAGACCCAGTCTTGGTAGAGGGTAGGTGAACTCTATAAATAGGACTAGGGATTTCTGAGTCTGAGGAATAACATGTCGAAGAAGAGTCTGAGTCATCATCGAAATATTGTCTGTATTGTACATAGGGTGAAAGGGAAGAGAAACTATTTTTTGTATTTAGAGTATTTTTTTCTGGCTTCTGAGGTCCCAGATTCCTCAGTTGCCATAACCTTTTCCTGCCTTCTTCATCTCAGTGTCATGTAGGTCAAAGAAGTAGGCCTTCATGGCCTCTAGTCCATTCCTTTTATCACCTTCTCTCCCTTAGACTCTTCTTTCTTTTCTTCCTCCTTCTCTTCTATCATGCTCCTGACTTGAGGTCTTCTTTGGGGTCCTTGTGCTCTTTTTCTGCAGTTGAGCCTATGGCCTCCTCCTAGGAACTTGCATTCTGGGCATTCTTTCTTAGGATTCAGGTAGTTCCAGGTAATATGTCCATCATTCAAACAATTATAGCATTTGGAATTTTTATTAACTACTCCAATATCCATTGGCTGCCCTCATTCTCCATATGTTTGGACTTGTCCTTCTCAATAGGTGTTTCCTTGGGAGGATCCTCATTGGACCTTTTCCATTTTCCTCAACTTAAGGGAGTTGAGTTGTGATCCAATTTCTTTTGCCTTTTCTATGTAGTCCTGTATACAGGACTTCCTTTCTCCTGAGAGGTAAATTTGTTTTGCAAGATTCTCCTCAAGTGTCCTTTCTAGGAGTCTCACTTCTTGTGGATCATTCTTGGAGGGGTCTCCTCCTGTGTCATAGTAATATCCAAGCCATCTTGTTATAAAGGCTTGTGCAGACTCTCCTGATATTTGTCAACACTATTTGAGCTTGTTTCTGGCTTCATCTTCCTTGTTCACCAATTTGAACCTGCTTATCAAGACCTTTCTGATAGTTTCCTTGGTTGGCCAATTGTCAGTCTTCATGTAATGCCATTATTATTGACAGACCCACTGTCCTGCCCCATACTTGTCCTTTTCTCCTGTTTTGGGGCCAATTCTGGTGAGGACAGTGATGACCTCTTGTTTGTCATGGGTGAACAATTCTGGATTTTCTTTTATGTACAGGGCCATATTCATTTGCCATGTATCAAAGTTGTCTCTATTTCCATTGAACTTTCCCAGATCCAGTACCATTTCTATCTTTTTCAAAACCTTTACCTCTACATT
>JBBPKI010001135.1:0-14547 GCA_038089155.1 Nevesoporus exiguus
GCTTGAGGAAGAATTCATCGCGGAAGGAGCGATCTGGTCTGTGGTTGCACTGGATTGCAACCAGAATGTCAGGCTGGGGAATAGGATCCTGTGCATCATGGATGGGAGGGACATGAGCAATATCAAGGGGGGCGTCTACCAGGGCATCGATGTCATCCGGAGGGTGGAGTCTGGGCATGGTGAGAAGAACTCGGACGACAGTAGAAATGAACTCACTGAGGAACCTCTTCGCCGCGTGCGTGTGCGTCAGGCGCAATATCCATGTGGGGGTGAGGGGCGAGGGGCAGTGGAGTCAAACAAAGGGCATCGTTGTGCTGGTAGAACTAATTATATCGATGGATTGTCTGTGGGTCGTGTGAGGAAGATGCTGCGGAGGGTTAGTATGTTGATCGGTGATAACGCATGACGGATGATATCAATGTGTGCATGACGGACGGACTGATGGAAAGGAGACGAAATGTATTAAGATAGACGAGATGGACGGCAACATGATTACATGCGAGATGGACATGAAGGACAGAGAGAAGGCATGTGGAACATGTATGCGACTATACAAACGATGTACGTACGAACGACGATGGGAGCTATGCGAGACACTGACTCTGAGTGAATTGGTCAAGATCATACGCCACATCGAGCTCATCAACCTCGATTTCATCATGTTCTTGCTGGGTCTCCCTTTGGCTGGTGGAGACGTCGCTCTGGATGGGGTTGAGGGAGTCCATGGCATCGTTCACCGTGTCACGCCGGCGATTGTTTCGAGAAGGTTTGGAAGTGCGGAGACGTTTTTTTCCTCTGCGATCACCAGAGTGTTCAGCTGTGGAGGACGGAGAAAGAAGAGATAAGGATGTGAATATGAGAGAAGAGTGGGAGATGGTTGTACGAGAGGAAACAGAGGGCAAGCGTTTGTTGGACAAGGACGGGGCGGGTGCATTGTGGCCGTTGTGTGCTCTTGGTGCATGCCCCTGCTTTGATCTGACACGTGGGCGTGGCATCTCTACATCGTCGTCTTTGGCTGCAGTGGGTGCAGTGGGTGGCGGGGTTGGCATTGGTGGAGATATCAAGGTAGGTGTGGCCTGCTCTGGTTGCTTTCCTTTGTTTGTTGCTGTGCGAACAGGACGAGCTGAAGGTAAGCGGTGAGCATTGGAAGCGGATGAGCTGGGGATGGGGGCATACCTTTCCTTGTGACCGCCGACGACTCGCTTGCATGGAGGCGGGCAACGTTGAGGGTGAGTTCTATGTGGCGGACGTGTGAGAACAGCCATGCAAAAGAGCTGAAAGCGATAGCCTACCGTCGACGGACGACTGGGGAGATGGATCTGTCATCATCAATCGGACAAGGGTCAAATGGGTAGCATGGGAAAGGTGGCAGGCAGTTTGCAGGAAACAAGTGCTTACTGATGGCATATGGAGAGGTATCTAAAACGGAGGGGGAGATGAGTCGTGGATGTATGTGAGAGATGAAAGCGACCTACCAGACCATGTGGCATCATGATGAATGTCTGAAAAAAGGAGTGATGAGTGGCATGAGGAGGACAAGAGAGACATGCACGAGACATGCCTGTTGGCGCCACATCATGCAGATGCAAATCACCTTCGTTGTTAGGCTCATGTGCATCGTCTGTAGAGCGAATGTGAGCATGAGACAGGAATGGAGGGGTGGATGGGGGTGCGTGCCATGGATATCGTGGTCTGAAGTGCGCAGATTAGCGACATGTTAGATCTGCGGAAACGAGGGGTTCACCTTCACAATGAAGAGAAGTTGCAGAAGCTGTTCATGTCACGTCAGGACATGCTTGCTCGCCATGGTGCATACCATCCATGGGTGTGTCATCGTCGTCGTGGGTTGAAGGTCGGTCATGCTCGTCTGGTCTGGGAGCGCCATGTTTTGCAGCATCACGGGCGCGAGTATACTCCTCGAGGTGCTTTTTCTTCTCATCCTTGGAGAAAAGATAGCGAGGGAGCAGCATGGTCTTCTGTATGGCGATGGGCTGGTCATTTTGGTTCGCTGTGGTGGGAATGGACATGACGCCAAGGATGATCTTGTCCTCATCATGGAGTGTGCCGCCATCGTTGAACAGTGCGTCGCGATCGATTCCACCGCCAGTGCGAAGAACATACGCATTCTTCTCGAGTACCTGTGCAAGCTGGTTAGGATGGGCGTTCTGTGCACGACATGCACGACTGACTGCAAGGAATGCATCGAGCGCATGCTGTACGTGGGGCTCGATCGGATGGGCCTTTTTCTGGTCGGCATGGGTGGTGTGCCATGCAAGCTCGCAGCGCTTGATGGTGGACACGAGATGAAAAAGCGACTTGCTTTGGCGGGCCTTGAGGATGCTGTGGTCGATCTTGGATTGGTGAGCAGCAAAGTCAATCAACTCGTTCGCGGAGATGTGCAAGTCGAACTGGATCCCGTCCGGCCATGTGAGGACAAGGAGCGGTCGCACGATGTGGCCATCGCTCATCACCTCCTCAGGATGTGCCTTGGTGCCTCTTCCGATGCGAATGAAGCCAGACATGGTGCGCTCAAGAAATGCCCTGATGTGTGCTGCGCCACCAAGGGTGTCGTCGAGGAGGGCAGGTCTATAAGCAAGGATGGCACACCACTCGGTGATGGCTGCAGCAACGATCTCACGCTGGACACGCTTGAGGCTGTTCGGATTGACGAGACCCCAGTTGACATTATTTGCAGCAAGGAGTGCTGCAGCACGGTTTGGATGTGAGGGAAGCTCCTTCCAATGTCCCGGATGCTTCCATGCGCTACCCCACTCAGACTTGATGTCTGGAAGCAAGTTGTTCATCGCACGCCTGTAGTGTTCGATGATCTCTTCGACCTCGTCCTTGAGTGCTGAGCGCATCTTATCGTCACCAGCGACCTGCAGGACAATCTGTTCCTCTGGAGGCACAGACGCGTCTTCCTTTTCTTTTCCCTTCGTGGTCGTTGAAGTGAGCATGAAATAGCGTTTCATGGCGATGATGGACAGGAAGTGGGGTACGGGCTTGTGCGTCGACGTGAGTTGGAACTCCATGTGGAGCAAGGCAGGGAACAGGCAGAACAAAGTGATGACGGTCTGAAATGAAAAAAAAATATGTCAGCAAGTTGGCATATGATGATGACGATGACGACGACGAAGCATACCGTTCAAGCAGCCTTGTCTGCGTCGGATGGCTCTATGTCGTGGTGTGCACAGATCGCATGGACCATGTCTGCGGTTGCAGATCCGGGGGACCAATCCTTTCCAATGGCATTCGTGCCATAGATGAGCGGACTATACCACGATGCAACCTGTGTGATGAAGACGTGAGATCACCGCATGAATGGGAATGATGCAATCTGCAGGAAATGGAATAATATCCTCTGGACGCGCCATGACCACGAACGTAAAAAATGGCTCACCTCCAGCAGTGCTGTCTCGACGCGCTGCAGGTGTTGGGACAGGGCATCCCATAGCGATGCTGTCATGAATGGCATCCACGCCAACATGTTAGTGTCCTCTACGTACTCAAGCACGAACCTGGCTTTGTCCGCACACGTCGCCAGTGCCTCCCTGACTGCATCATCACACATGCTCCAAAAGTGACCGTCGGTCTTCATCTCCTTGACATGCTCGCAAAGCATGTCCACGACCGTGTCGACATAGCTGTCATACGACTCCTTCCATAGCAGGTTGTGTTCCTCGCCCATGTGTGTGTGCACGTCCTCGTGTCCCAACACATCAACGAACGTCCTGTTGAGTTTGGTGCGTATTTCGTCCGTGATCGCATTCAGCTCTGGCGTCGCTGTGCGCAGGGCTTGCAGTGACTGATGCAGCAGTGCGCATGCGTTCTTCTCATTGTCCGACTCCTGCATGCCTAACGAGAGACTGACGATCCGGCGTGCAGTGTGGATTGCATCTGCATCCCAAGTGAGTGTGTTGAAGCACATCGCGAGCCTGTCTTCGAGCAGCATCGTGAGGTAAATCAAAAGCTGTGTGACCACCTGTCAGTCATGGTGCACACGACACTAGATACATTGGCATACTCCACCGTGGACTCGACGTTCTTCTGCAACGCTGAGACCTTGAACATCAGCGCGTGAATGTAATGGTTCGTCGGCGGCACGATCTTCTTGCAAAGTGCCCAGAAATAGTCGTAGGACAAAAGCTTTGCCTGAACATATGCGGTCGAGGCCTTGCGCAGCGCTGCGTCGGGCGTGATTCGCTTCCAGTCTTCATTGCGAGCAACCATCATCGTGTACATCTGCACGATGCCTTCCTCTGCACTCTCTACATAAACATGCTTGCGTTCGTTTTGAGAGAGATGGATTGCCACCTCGTCGTTGTTCTTTGTGACCAAATCTTTGAGTGCGATCGTAGTCAGTCAAGCAGTGGTGTCGGACGCATGGACGTCGCATGAGCTGACCTTCGATGTATATGGCGACGAGCCATTGCCCACCCAGCCATACGTCCGTCTTGCGCACATGGAGTGCCTTCTGGGCCTTCGCGTGCTCCTGCAATGCCTGTTGATTCATCGAGTCCTGATCCATGACCTTTCTCCACTCTTCCTCGGTCTGGAGTGCTTCCTTGTACAGCTTTTGATGGGTTTGCAACCACTTCTCGAGTGCTCCCTGTCGGTGTCGTCCACCTGCGGCGATGATCGGAGATGCCAGCTCCCAGTTGACCTCGCCTTCTGCACCCTGCCGTGGATCATCGGTGAGTCTGAGGAATGGAATGGCTTCAGTGTTGTCGAAATCAATGTCGCCGTCTGTTGTCTTCAAGAAGGAGCCGTCGACGAGCCGTTCCTTTGCAACGACGATCGGTATTGCATGCTGTGGCTGGAAGCGGAAGACACCATTCCGAATGAACGAATCGCAAAGGTTCGTCACCTCTGCTGTCTTGCACTCACGCCTGTTCCATCTCCCAAAGTCGAAAGGGCGTGCTAGGATGTCGACCTTCGCAAATCCGATGAGAGCACTCAAAGCCTTCCCTTGAAGCTCCATGAATTGTTCCATGTCGTCCGCGTGTGCGTCCTCGATGGGTCCCGATGCTGCTGCTGTGGTCGACGTACCCCCACGCAACTTCTTTGCTTTGTTTCGTGGTGGCATGGTGTAGTGGTGGTAAGGGGAGATGCTGCGTGTGGATGCTTGCGTTGAAACTGACACATGCCAACACTTCATCCATGACGTGGCAGTATTTACCACGCTCATGTATCTAGATCTTTCATTGATCGACGTAATCTCCGTTCAGCAACATGTCCACATGCCAAATCAGTCTATGATCTAGATCTCTTTCCCACGATCATATGATGTGTTATGATCATGAGTGAAGCTCTTAAACTAACGATTTAGCTATGGATTGAAATGAACTATATCAGCGTGTTGCAGTGCCTCAGAGTTGTTCAGAACTTTCTGCATATAGGTCATATGGTCCGTGTGTGTTTAGTATCACAAAAGTTTGCCTATAGTGTCCGCATATTTACCATATGGTCGATGTGTGGGTTTCAGTGCCTCAAAAGTTCATCTATATTTTCCGCATATTTACAATATGGTCAATATGCGGATTTCAATACCTCAAGTGTATGCACATTTACCATATGGTCTATGTGCGGGTTTCAATGTCTCAAAAGTCCATCTATAGTTTCGCATATGTACCGTATGGTCAATGTGTGGGTTTCAATGTCCCAAAAGTTCGTCTGTATTTTACCATATGGTTGATCTGCGTGTTTCAATATCTCAAAAGTTCATCTATATTTTCCGCATATTGACCATATGGTCAATCTGCGGATTTTACTAACTTAAAAGCTTACCCATGGTTTCCGCATATTGACCATATGGTCAATATGTGGGTTTCATTTCATCAAAAGTTCACCCCTAGTTTCTGCATATTTATCATATGGTCAATCTGCGTGTTTTCACTACATCAAAAGCCAACCCGTAGTTTTCACATATTAACCATATGGTCAATGTGCAGGTTTCACTACCTCAAAAGCTCACCCATAGTTTCCGCATATTTACCATATGGTCAATGTGTGGGTTTCAGTGATATGAAACCTACACATTATGTCCAACATTGAACATAACATGTCTGTTCTGGTGATATCACATATATCTGCATATTTGCTGCATTGTGTGTTTATATCAAGCACCTATGCAGATTCATTGTGTATACATATTGCAATTGTGGTATGTATGCAAAACACGCCCATAATGTCCACACACATGTCATTATGATTGTGTGTTTGAATGGTATCAAACGTATTCACTTAATACATCCATATTTTACATATATTCATTGTTTATTCATCGGATGACAGCTCAATAACCTCCTGTTGCACCTCCACATCTGATCTCTCATTCCCACTCCATCTCATTCTCCATCCTTGTCCATGCTGCCTTCTTTCTCTCTGAACAGGAGATCCAACGATCACAGCTCTATTCATCTCAGCTTGTCTCCTCAGCTTCCCCTCTCTTATCTTCTCCTCAATCTCATCCCACTCCAATGTCATCCAATATCGTGTCAATCGATCCAACACCCCTGATCCTGCCCTGCAATTATCCCATCAGCCCAAATTATTCACAACAATCTCATCCAAGTACTTACTCTCCAGTGTACTCCTCCCACTCCCGTCCCTCTTCTTTCACCCCCCACATACGCACCATCTCTTCTCCATACTCCCCTCCATATTTCTCAACCATCTCCTCTCCCATCCGTCGAACCCCATCTTCTAGTTCCCCTCTCACCCTATCCAGATCTCTCTTCGCTCGTATGTCCAGTCGAAATGGTATGTTGCCATCATGTCTCCTCCTTCTCTCCTTGATCAATCCTATCACTCCATTGCATGTCGGACACTTGAACTCCATCCTCCCTTCTTCATCCCCACCATCCACCATTCGATTGCCCCAGAACTCAACAATGCATAGCGCACAGAAGTTGTGCCCACACATTGTTGTCGTAGGATGTACTCTGTCACCATCCATATTGTTAGACTTTATATCTTCCAGTTCTCACCTTCATCACCTACATCACCTCCATACATCTTCATCTCTCGTCAGCTATCCATGTCACATTACACTCATTCACTTACATTGGACACATATGCTCCTCCTTCACTCTCCTGTGCTGAAACACAAGCTCTGCCACTCTTTTCCACTCTTCTCTTTCCACATCCATGTCCTGTCGTCCTCTTCGTTCGGCATTCCATTCCTCTTCTTTTCTTCTTAGCATCTCATTCTCATCCATCACTCTCGAGCACATCTCTTTCACACTCTCCAGCTCTGACTCCAGCCTTCTTCTTTCCATCTCATTCATTCCCTCCTCTTGCAATCCACCCATGCTCTCATCTCTCTCCACACCATCCATGCTTACCTTTGAAAACAATGAATCTCTACTCTCGATCGATGTTCGATGCACTGTATCCATCAACTCGTCATCAATCTCATATCTTCATCAATCACATACCATCATCTACATCCATCCCACCACTTCCCTCTGCTCTTTCTTCCATAGTGGTGTTCTGTCTGCTCTGTGCCAATCGTCGCAGTTGCCATCGATAGATTGTTGCCATTGTGTGGTGTTGATGGTTGCAGTTCAACAATCAATGTTTGTGTCTATTGAAATCTGAGCTATATACAATCCATGTGGAACCCACGTGGCATCTTTATTTCATTTCACATATGTACACTATCTACAACATCAATATCGATGTGCATATCCATATGTTGTATACATTATCACCACATACATCTTATCTTCATTCCCGCACATTGGCCATATTACAATTCTGCGGGAATAGGTGGCTTGTATATTAACCATGTGTTTGTATACCTTCAATTCCCGCACATTCACTATATCATCATTCTGCCGGAATTACTATGTCTCTACATCACCTCAATTCCCGCATATCACACATATACACAATCTGCGGGAATCACTCACCTGTATTGTTTCTAGTCATTACTATCAGATACCTACTCTCAACATCTCTTTCTTATCGTTTTATTGATTCTGTCTGTGATTAGGTAATCAAAATCTCACCCTTACCCTATGGTATTTAGGAAAATGATATAAAATATTCGATCGATCCGACTTGCCCAATTCGGCCTTCGCATGGCCGCATTATTTGAGTGGATCTGACAGTTCTGACTCTTCTAGGTCATGACTTTAGTCGTCCTTGACGACCCGGTGGATTCGGTTGGTCTATGGATCGTAAGTGGTGCATAGTAGATGGTGTGTACGGCTTAGGTACGTCCGTCGTCTTGCGGTTACACTTTCCGTGCTGACTTGCCTCTGCTTCAGCTAGCGAGTTCGTTGTGACTACGCGCATCGCTTATTGCGCTGTCTATTCCCCTTCGCCTTCCATCGTATACAACGCCATCCGCAACGTTTCCGCGCTTCAAATTGTGCTCGATGGCCCTTGACGCCTCCTTAACTCCAATATGGCTTCCTGGGCCTCTAACTCGACGTAGCGCGTTCGTTCCACCGAAGCGCTTGTCTCTGTCGTCCTCTGGACGTTCTAGGTGCGTCCTGCAACCTCTATGCTTCGCCGCCCTGGTCGTCCTGGTCGTCCGACGTGCCTCCTGGTGAATTCTCCTCGACCCTTGGCTCTACGCGTGTGCCGACGTGTTCTGACACGTTCTTCGGCAGTTTTCTATGGTATCCACCGCTTCCCGACGCTCCAGGCATGTCCACCTCGACACTTGGGTCAACCTGCTCGTCTGGTATACTCTAAGGTGAATTTTCCTCAACCTCTGGGCGTTCTGCAAAGTGTCCTGACGCGTTTGACGGCTTCTTCGGCCGTCTCCGTCGCGTCCAGAAGCCTTCGACGCGTCCGCTTCGACTCCAGTAAGTCAGTCTTCAGAGCTCGACAATCTTCTCCTCTTCCCCTTGAGCTCGACGCTGAGGGGGTTATTCTGTGTGTTTGCAGTGTCGTCAGGTGGTTCTGGTGGTTCCGGTGAGTTGCCTGGCACGCCCTCATACCGTTCTGAACGCTGATGTGGCCCGCTCGTAGCCAACGACCTCAGTGTGGCTCCCTTCAAGCCACTGCTGGCGCTATTCGTTGTGCCCTCATCGCCGTTGCTACGGCCTTGGCAGCCATCTCCACCATCTTCCTGGACGTCTGGTGGTCCTTCGATGTCGTCCGCTCGGTTGCTGGACCCGTTGACACTTGCCAACCTTCCCCCTTGAGCTCGATGCTTGGGGGTGTGTCCTTTCGTTGCGCATGGGGGTCTCTTGGTGTCTCCGCCATTTAGAGTGGAGCGCTGACTATCTTCTTCAGCTCGCGCCGCCGGTTGCTCGTGCTCGGTCGCGGCTACTCTCTCTCCCTCAATCGGCGCGCTAGGACACATCCTCGCGTTCTTTCCATCGACCTGCATGTCTTGACGCTCTCCTCCGACTTCTCCGTCGCCTTGCTTGGTTGATATAGCTCACTGCCACTGCTGCCTGACATCGCCGCAGGACCTCTCGGCGCTCTCGGCATGCCTTCGACTTTCTTGACCTCTGCCTCTGCCTCTGCCCTTCCCTCGCCTGCTCCTTCGTCTAGACCTTCTGGCTTGTCAGGGGACTCTGTGGGCTCGTCTGGATGGCGCTCGTCGTCACCCGGCGCGTCCGCAGGGTTTTCTGACGGTCTTGACTTTGCCGTCTTGTCGTCGTCCTCTGGTTCTGTGACGTCGTCGTCTGCGCAGTCGTGTGCTCTCAGTGTGTCCTCTTCGCATGCAGTGAGCTCGGCGCTCCCGCCGCTCGACCTCCAGTCCTCCCCCTCGAGCGGCATGCTCTGGGGTTTCTCCAGTACGTGGTCTTCTTCACTGTTTTCGACTGAGTGCCCACCTAGGGCTTCTTGCGTGCGCGCGATCGTTTCGCCGCTATATTCGTCATCGTCAACTCCACTTCCCTCACTTTCGACCTGATCGCAGGTGCCCGCTGCCTCCACATTGCTTGTGGCGACTTCTCAGCCCTCTCCGCGCGAGTTTGTCTCGCACGGCGTCCGTATGGCATCATTGGCCTTCGACTCGTCTTCCATCTTGTCAGCTTCTTCTTTAGCCTCGACCTGGTCTGGGCTATCCGCCCTCTCGACCTTGTCGGCTTCATCAACTCGATTGCCTGCTTTTGGCTCAAGCGGCTCGCCCAGAGGGTTTTCCGATGCACCTGCTGGCCTTGTGGGCTCGGCGCACTTCGCGTACGGGTCTGCGACGTCAGCAGCTGCTTCGTCGTCATTAACCCCTAGTCCAGTGCCCTTTACGCCTCCCGCTGCCTCCACTCGGCCCTCTCCTTGCGATTCCGTTTCGCTTGGCGTCCGTATGGCACGCGTAGTGGTCGTCTCGACTGGTGGAGTGCTATTCGGCTTGTGCGACCCGCTTGCTGGCTCCGCTGGCTCAGCACACGTCGCGTTCATGTTCTCCAACTGAGCACGTTCGACTTTCTCATGCTCGCGCTCATCTCGCCGCATCCAGTAGAAGTCGACTTCCTCCTGAAGCCTTCTCCGGTATTCTTCGACCAGGGTGGTATCTTCTGGACTGAGTAGTCCTTTCTCGGAGGTTTCACAGTCGTGTGACTTGTGTCCATATCCTCCGCAGTCGTCACAGTACCCTTCGAAGTATTTCGGCTTGTGACGGTATTATGTCGTCAGCCCATTTTCTCGCGTTCGAGTTGGAGTTGAGTGAGTGAACTCCTGTCTGTCTACTGAGTACAGACAGGGCCCATAACATACCTTACCGCGCGCGAAGAGGACGTGTCGAGAGCACATAACTGCGCAGACGACAACATCACAGAACCAGACGGCGGCAAGACGATGAAGTCGAGACCGTCAGAAGACCCTGTAGACGCACCGGGTGACGATGAGCGTCGTCCAAACGAGCCCACAGAGCCCCCTGACATGCCAGAAGGCTTGGATGAAGGAACGGGCGAGAGAAGGGCTGAGGCAGGAGTCAAGAAAGTCGAAGGCATATTGAGGGTGCCGAAAGGCCCTGTGGCAACAACGGGCGACAGCAGCAGTGAGCCCAATAAACAAAACAAACCGCCAGATGAGGTGCAGAGTCCCAGATGCACCACACGCGCGTATGGGTCAAGCCGGACCCAATACAGGTCGATCCGGGCGGAAGTGTCGCAGGCAAACCGAACGAAAGCGTTGCGCTTGGCAATGCGAATGACAATGGAGAAGTCAAAGGAGCGCGATGCGACGCGCAAGCCACTGGGAAGAATGCGAGGACACATCATAGCGTGCCGATTGAGGAGGAGAGAGTAGCTGCGACCGAGCATGAGTGACCAACAGTGCAAGCTGAAGAAGATGGTCGGCGCACAACTCCAGACCGCAAAAACATACCTGGACCACCGGAACCACCTGGAAAAGCCATGAACGCACAGAACGAGCCCCTAAGCGTCAAGCTCGAGGGGGAGAGGAGAAGGTCGGCGAGCTCTTAAAACCGACTTACCAGAGATGAAGCGGACACGTCAGAGGCTTCTGGATGCGACGGGGACGCTAGGTATAGGCCAAAGAAGCTGTCGAACGCGTCAGGACACGTCAGAAAACACGTAGAGCCAAGGGTTAAGGAGAACTCACCAAGGGGCACACTGATCAAGCTAGACGACCCAGGCGGTAAAGTGGCGGAGCATAGAGGTTCCTGGATGCACCTAGAACGCCCTGAGTACAACGTTAGAAGTGAGTGCTTCGACAGAATGGGAGCGCAATGTCGAACTAGAGGCCCAAGAGGCCATGTTGAGGTCAAAGAGGCATCGAGAACGGTTGAGCGCAATTTAAAACACGGAGACGATGATGACGGCATCATATACGGTGGGAGATGATGTGGAATAGATGGCGCAACGAGCGACGCACGCATGGACTCGAAACGGGTCAATATGAAGGCGCTAGCTGGCAACCAGACAAGTCAGTGTAGTAGGCGCAATCGCAAGACAACGAGCACACATAGGCTGTCCAAACCATCTTCACAGCATACCAGACGATACATAAATCAACTGAACCCACCGCGACGTCGAGGATGATTGAAATCACGACCTTGAAGAGGTCAGTCACTAAGTCCACTCACCAAGTAACACGGCCGTGTCGAGGCGATATCTAGCGAGTTGGAACAATTTAATATGTTTTATATTGATTATAGAAGATGGGGAAGCAACCCCAACGCGTGAAACGTGAGCGCAGTGGCACCCAAAGCCGATTGAAAGAGCCCGTGCGCAGACTTAGTGTGAGTGAGCCGCGACTTGCCATATAAGGTAACTATGCTAACGCTACACCAATGGCCGCTCGACGGACACGAAACACAATCATTTATGGACGATTTTATTCAGGTATCACATTCTTTGTTATTTCTCTCTTTGTTTTTGGCAAGCATTCACCTTGCCAGGGTTTCAGCTTGAAGGGGAGTGTCGGAATTGATTGTTTGCCCACGCATTTAGGCTTACATAAGCTAATGGTTACATTGGACCAGTAGCCACCTCAAGATACTTAGTGACGACAAGCATCCTGCAGGTTAGTACTTACATTTACCTATCTAATACATAGTGACTACAAATATCCTGGAGTTTAACACTTCTCAAGTCATGTCACCGCTATCAAGTGTCAGCTTCTCCAGAGAGTCGCCCGTGATACAGACTCCAAGCAAGACTGTGACAGTGACGACCTCCCGACTACAATACAACCTCTTCGTACGGTCGGATATGCTGTTTGCCCCATTTCCAGGCCTCCAGTTGTCGAAGAGATCCCCAAGCAAGTGCACAAATGTGCTAGACTTGATTGATGGGCCCTTGGGCGGTTCCAGCGACTGTACTTAATTCTAGATCCCACATTGTACAACTTATACGTGTAACATTTGGTGTCATTCACGCTCTCGTGGCTAAGATAAGGTGTGATACGGTATGCTACGATCAAGAGACACTCATTCGGCCAGGTCATGGCCTCGGTCCGAGGATATACATATAGGTTTATAACAATCACGCAGCTGGCCGTACCACGCATCATAGCTTATCATTTTTTGCAATTTTTGTGATGGAGCCAACAAAGTCAGCGGATAGGTCGCACGAGCCGAAGGATTGGAGGGGTAAGGATGACGAAGGCAAGGACACGGAAGTCCATCGCACCACGGTCATGCCCCAGGAACCCGAAACGGCAAGCCAGCGGGACGACGAAGCAGCTGGTGACGTCGCAGACCCGTACACGAAGTGTGCCGAGCCCACAAGGCCAGCAGGCACATCGGAAAACCCATTGGCCGAGGCTGCAGAAGCCCTAAGGGCCCAAACAGTGAGTCAGCAAGTCAGCGAAGCGACTGCTGATGTCACGAACCTGAACGCAATGAGCGCTGGGCCAGTGAGGCCAGTGGACAAGTTACAAGCCGAATACTACCCCACCAGTCGAGACAACCACCGCGCATGCCGTACGGACGCTGAGCGAAACCGAATTGCAAGGAGAGGGCCGAATGGAGGCTGCGGGAGGCGTGAAGGGCGCTGGACCGGGAATCAACGACGACGAACACGGCGGCAAAATGATCGCACGCACGCAAGAAGCCCTAGGTGGGCAGTCAGTCGAGAGCGGCGGAGTGGACCACATACCCGAGAAACCCCAGAGTATGCCGCCCGAGGGGGAGGACTGGAGGTCGAGCGGCGGGAGTGCCTCGCTTACCATGCGCAAAGAGGATGCGTCGAGAGCGCACAGCTGCGCAGACAACGACGTCACAGAACTAATGGAGACCTGGAATGAGGGCGACGACAAATGTCGGTCGTACACCCAAGAGGAGCCACAGGACAACGGCGAGATCGTGAAGTCGAGACTGTCAGAAGACGCACCAGGTGACAACAGGCGTCATCCAGACGAGCCCACTGAGCCCCCTGATAGGCCAGAAGGCCTGGACGAAGGAGCGGGCGAGGGAAAGGCCGAGGCAGAGGTCGAGGAGGTCAAAAGTGCGTCGAGAGAGCCGAAAGGTCCTGCGGCGACGACAGGCGACAGCGGCACTAAGCTACGTCGACCCAGCAAGCAGAATAAATCCCCAGATGAGGCGAAGAACCCCGGGATGTGCCGCACGCATGTACAGGTCGAACCGAGCAGAAAGATCGAAGTCGGACCAAATGATAGCGTCGTGCTTGGCAATGCGGACGCGAATGACGACGGAGGAGTCGGAGGAGAGCGCCGAGACGCACAGATCGATGGAAAGAACGCGAGGACACGTCCTAGCGCGCCGATTGAGGGGGAGAGAGTAGCCGCGACCAAGCATGGGCAACCGGCGACGAGAGCCAGTACTGCTGACAAGAGTCGAAGGATGTCGTAGACGGCCCGGGCAACATGGATGACGACAAATGACAGTGCGGGGAATGGCCAGTCGACCAGGCGAACAAACCTGGAGCGCTTGAGGACGAGCCTAAGTCAGTCGAGTCAATCAAGGCGGACAACGCAGAGAGCGCAACGGACGGGTCCAGCGACCGAGCGGACGATATCGAGGGACTACCAGAGGTCCTGCAAGGTGGTGGAGAGGGCCAACGAGGCTGTAGTGACAGCGACGATGGTACAACAAGCGGCGCTGGTGGTGAGACACGATATCTCGCACCAAAGTCGTTGGCTATGAGCGGGGCC
>JBBPKI010001136.1:0-14547 GCA_038089155.1 Nevesoporus exiguus
ATACATACCTCAGTAACCCCTGAACCGAATTATGTAATTTTTTGATCGGTAGATAGCCAGAGGTGTCCCCTACCTTTCACCTAACCAAAGCTAAGCGATACTCCCACGCTTGCACTTACTACACTTCTAGTACTGCAAAATAGTCAAACATTGCAGTGGTTTTGGGAGTCACTGTACATGGACAAAGTATAAGTCAAGATCTATCAGTGGAATGAATTTCACCAAGCCTGCATAGTAACCATTTTGAGCGCAATCTGGGTGATAACGAAGTAAACATGATTGCGTGGTTTCTATTCAATAGGTTAGCAAAGAAGTTGATCAAGTCCAAAATACTGTCCTCACTGAGACCAGATGTATTCTCAGGGTTGTTCAGGAGGGTGACAGCCTTGCCAACTTCATCAATAGGTTGCACCACTGTGCGTGAAAGATCCCTGACTGCCACTGCAACCTCCTTGAAGCCCTCATTCGAAGCCTGGTGCACCTGTGTGATAGAAGATGATGGATGACTGCACTTTGTTGAATGATCTTCTAGATGAGCAGTCAGATCAACTACTGAGTTGGACTTGCCCTTTCCATGGCTTGAGTCAGTAGTTGACCCAAACGTTGAGTGTGCCTTGCACTTTCTGTGGCTGACGCTTGTTAGCACTGCCAAGGATACACTTGATGATGGCAGGCACTCTGGTTCTGGATGACCTGGTGAAAAGTATGACAACAGAGTGGATGGTAGAATTGTATTCAGATCAGTGCTTGATGCTGCAGAGCTATTGATGGTGGTGAATACTTCCAGCTGACTTGGAGATGCATTCTTTGAATTAGGAAGGAGCTGGAGGTTGGTGAAACCAGCGAGTGGAGGGGGGATAGCACTAGAGGAGGGGCATGGATTTGTGACACTGCTGGCTGATGAGCTTATGGTAGTACCACTAGAGGGGAGGAACGAGTACATGAGTGGGGTGGCTGGTCTGGGGAAGAAGGGTGTGACTTTGTTGTACAGGCGAAATGGTTGATTTCTATATGGCTTTGCAGCAGGATGCTTCTACGTGAATGTCAGTTTGTACACATATCAACAATAGAAAAAAATACTGTACCTTGAGGAATTTCCTCCAGACATCTTCTTTCTTGGGCATAACTCCAGTGCCATTCTGTTTTTCATTGTAGCTAAGACCAGATTTGTGAATAAGTGCAGTAACAGCACCATGAGCAGCTTTGAGCTAGGGTGGGATCCTATCAGCAACAACAGTGCAATACATTTTAATACTACTTACTGCCTTGAAGTTGTGCTTGCACAAATTGGCAGTTTTCTCCCCCCCTTGGTTGTTAAGGATAGGGAACTTCTCCTGCATGTGGGCAGCAGCAGCTGTGTATACCATCTTCTTGAAGTTACCATCCAAGAAACTTGAGAAGCGATTGTGCAGAAAGTCTAGAAGCATCTCTTCCTGCACTTTGGTCCAGTGGGCAGCCTTCTTGTGGCTCTTCTTGGGCTTCATTGCAGTATCAAGTGCAAGGGGACTGATGACCCCCATGGAGTGCAGCAAACAGATTGATGAATTGGACAATGATGAACACAACATGGGGGATATGTGGCACTAAGAGAGTGGGAAAATCATCACATAGCATACCTCTTAGCGTTACTTCCTGGCATACTCCGTTAAGGCACTAATGTGACATGTGATCAGAACTCACCTGAGTTTAACCAAAGCCAGTGGCTTCAGTTAATGCGAAGTGTAGCAAAGTGAACAGGATGTTATAGTTCAGTGTGAGCTGAACTTCCAAGCAAATCCCAAGTCCTTTAAGAAGGACAGAACAAAGGTAACATTCGCACAATCTTACCTCAAGGGCTTTGCCCTTGAATACTTTAAACTGGACTTGCTTGGAGTTGAAACTCCGGAGTCTCGTCTGCTCTGGATGTCAAACTGGAAGGCATTTCTGTTCGAATTACAATCTGACTTCGGTCCCCATGACCCTGTAGCTGATGCAGAAGCTCAACTCGAGCAGCTGCATATGAAAGACTCACAATGTATTTCTAGATACATTGTTGAGTGGAATTGCCTCACATCCCAAGTCCAGGACTGGGGCTCCAGTGCTCTCCGCTGGAGTTTCTACAATGGACTACTGGACAGAATCAAGGACAAGTTGTCCTGGCAGGGTAAGCTGGACAACATTTACAATCTCTGGGCTCTCGCCCAGCAGATCGACCACAGGTATTTGGAGTGCAAGGAAGAGATCAACTGTGCAACCAAGACCTCTGGTTCCAACTTCAGAAATCAGCACCCCTCCAAGTCTGCGTCCAACAACTCCACCTCCACTTCCACCAAGCCAAAGGACGACAAGTCCAAAGGCAACTCCACTCGCGCCACAAGCACCTCTGGCTCCTCCAGAGGAAATAATAAAGGTAAAAAGGGCAGTACTCCTGACCCTGCCATCTCATCAAAACTAGGCAAAGACAGTAAACTCCTTCTGGAGGAACGTCAGCACTGTCTCAACAATAATCTTTGTCTTTTTTGTGGACAACCTGGCCACTCCGCCAAGGAGTGCCCAAAGTCAACCTCTAGAGCCATGAAGGCCAGGGCTGCTACTGCAACTCCAGTAGCGTCCAGATGCGGCTCCACCTCCTCTGAGGTGAAAAAATAGAGAGCGACTCCCATGACTCTGCATGGGCTGGGAGTCGCATTGAACCTGACTGTGCTCTCAAGGAGTTATGTCTCAATGCGTCCGCTCTTTCTAATTTGAATTTGCTTTGCCCATTTTTGTCTATTCTGCAATTTTCCATTCCTTTTGTACCTACTCTTATTGACTCCGGCTCTACTCACTGTTTCATCGACTCCTCTTTTATTAAAAAACATAAAATACCTACCAACTCTGTACCTCTGATTCTACTCCACCTTTTTGATGGTTCGTCATCCTCTACTATCTCCTCCTCCATAGAACTTTCTCTCCTCTTTCCCTCTGGTGATTCAACCTCTGAGACATTCTATGCCACCTCCTTGGATTCATCTTGTTCATTGGTTCTAGGACACAGCTGGCTGACCTGCTATAATCTGTTGATTAACTGGGTTTCAAGCAGCATCTTGTTCACGACCCCTACAGGTAGAATGCCAAGCCCCAACATCACCCTCTGTGCCTCCAGGGCCTCTGCCTTTGTGCACCCCTACTCCACCCCCGGAGTGCACTCTGGAATCACCAAAAGCCCCCAGACTTACTTGCCCCCCTGTCTCCTTTGTCAATGCTGCTGCCTTCATGCGTGCTCGCAAGATGGATGGCTCCATCCAATTCGCCATTTCCCTTCTGTCTCTCAATCAGGCCAAGGTATGCGCCACTGCTGTCTCTGATGATCTGGAAGAGGTGGACCTCTCTGGAGTACCACAAGTTCACCAACGTCTTCAGCAAGAAGCACGCGGACACCCTCGCTCCTCATCATCCCTTCAACCTTGAAATCAAGCTGGAAGAAGGTGCTTCCCCTCTGATTGGAAAGCTCTACTCCCTCTCTCCCACTGAAACCCAGACCCTCCATGACTTCATCGATGAACACCTCCGAATCAGCTTCATCTGGGCCTCCAGTTCTCTGCACGCAGCTCTGATGCTCTTCATTAAGAAGAAGGACAGGTCCCTCCACCTGTGCATTGATTTCCAAGGCCTCAACACCATCACCAAAAAAGACCGCTATCCCCTTCTGCACACCTCCAACCTCCTCGATGCTCCAAGCAGAGTGAAGATCTACACCAAGCTTGACCTCCTGCATGCATACCACCTGGTCCACATTGCTGAGGGCAACAAATGGAAGACAACCTTCTGGACCCACTATGGATCATTTGAGTGGCTGGTAATGCCATTTGGTCTGACTAATGCCCATGCTGCCTTCCAGTGGTTTGTTAATAGCATTTTCACAGACATGCTTGATGTCTGCATTGTAGTTTACCTCGACGATATCCTCATCTACTCCCACAACCCTGCCACCCACCAGAAGCATGTCCGGGAGGTACTCTGCCCACTCCAAGCTAATGGCCTCTACCTGAAGCTGGAGAAGTGCAAGTGGCACGCAGACTCCATGGAGTACCTCGGATATGTCCCCTTCCCCTCTGGCCTCTCCATGGCCAAAGATAAAATCAAGGTGATCATGGACTGGCCAGAGCCTCAGAAGGTCAAGGACATGCAAGCATTCCTTGGCTTTGCCAACTTTTATTGTTGATTCATCCATAATTATGCTAACATTGTAGTCCCTCTTACCCACCTCACCCACAAAGGTGCCCCTTGGAAGTTCTCCAAGGCCTGCCAATCAGCATTCCGTTCCCTCAAGGAGGCATTCACGTCTGCTCCAGTGTTGGTCCACTAGACTCTGGACATTCTGATCACTGTTGAAACCAACACCTCTGTTAAATGCCAGTCTCTCTGGACTCAAGTCTGACTGGAGCTTCAGAGTTCTAAGGGGTTATCAGAGGAGTTAACATAGGAGTTGGACTGGAGGTCTGAGCAGAGGAGTCAGAGTGGAGGTACTCAGGAGGACATTGGCACAGGACTTATGTGTCATGCCTCTAAGCAGGTCCATGTCCTCGTATTTCGGAGGCACAGGAGTCTGACAGGGAGGAGATGGGGGGATCACGAAATGAGGGGAGAGTGCTTTAGTCAATATTCATACTAAGGAATAGTATAGGAGGTACATAGGAGTTATATAGTGCAGAGTAAGTGAAGGAGATACTAAACGGGATGAAAATACTATCTGACAAAGGCGGCGAACATATGAAAATATTCTAGGAGATAGTAAGTGAAGTAAGGGCCCCAGATTGTCAAGGAGACAAGTAAGGGACAAAGGAGGGACAAAGGAACAAAAGGAAGTACAAATGGAGATAAGGTCCAGATGATTCTGAGCAAGCACAGCCGCAGGTCCGATCAGAGGAGTGGAGCTCCGAGGAGCTCCATGCGTGGTGAGGACGGAGGTGGACTAGAGGGGGACAGAGGAGACCAGAGATGGTCAGAGAAGGGGCTGGAGGAGGTGGAGATGGCTGGTTTGGCATGGATATGACAGCCTCCAACTACACCATCATCGGTATCCTCTCCATCACCCCTCTGGGTGGTGAACTCCACCCCATTGTGTTCTACTCCTGTTCCCTCTGGGATGCAGAGTTGAACTACGACACCCACAATAAAGAACTCCTTGCAATTTTCAAGGTGTTCTCCCAATGGCACCATTAAACTCCTGACCCGCTGCCAAGTGCACTGGTCAGAGTACCTTTGTCAGTTCAACCTCACCATCTACTACCAACCAGGTAAACTCAGAGCTAAGCCCAATGCCCTCACTTGACGATGGGACGTCTACCCTAAAGAAGGGGACAAGGACTATGCTCAAGTTAACCCTGACAATTATAGACCAATCTTCACCCAAGAACAGCTTGCTCTGTCCCTCCGAGCTACCACCCTTGATACCCCAATCCTACTCTTCACCTCAGCAGACCTCGCTGCTTCCATCTGTGCTACTTACCTCAAAGCTCTGGTACTATGGGCTTCTCAACTCATCAATGTCAAGCAACTCTGCTCTGACATTTGCTCCGCCCTCCCATCTGACCCTATAGCATCACCACTCCTATCCTCAAATTCCCTCCCAGATTTGCGCTGGACTATCTCCCCAGACAGCCTACTACTCTGCAACAATCATATCTACATCCTGGATGCCAACGACCTCCGACTCTGCATCCTCCAGACATCCCACAACCATCCAACCACAGGCCATTTCAGGCAAAACTGCACTCTGGATCTCATCCGCCATGAATATATCTGGCCAGCAATCTGGATGTTCATCAAGGACTATGTTAGCTCCTGCACGTCCTGCACTCATGCCAAGGCCCCCTGTCATTGTCCCTACAGACTCCTGAAGCAACTCCTGGTGCCAGAGAAGCCATGGAACTCCATCTCCATGGATTTCATTGAGCAACTCCCACCCTCACAAGACTTCACCTCCATCCTCATAGTCATCAACTGACTGTCCAAACAGTCAATATTCATCCCCACCCACAACACTATCACCTCCACTGGCCTTGCCCAACTATTCTTAAGGTCTTGTCTGGCATATGAAAATTTACAACTTGAGGGTCGGCTGAAGTTGGTGAACATTCAGCTAACTGATTCGGAGATAACCAGCATTATGATACCATACTATAGGGCTGTACAGTAGATAAGCAGATGATCGACCTGCACTGATAGCAATGGACCTTGAAATGCAAGCAATGTATAAGAGATGGCACTGTCTCTTCATGCTACTGTCATTTTTTGTAATCCAACTCACATATTACTATCAGTTACTCTTCCTCTCGATACCAGAAAAAATCCCATACCACACATTGATCCTCTCAGGTGAAGCATGGATTCTCGAGCTGATGAATGGCCATCCAGACCGAATCAAAACATCCCTTGGGGTCAGTCATGATGTATTTGAAGCATTGATATGTGTTCTTGAGGAAAATGGCTTCACAAAGTCAAAACATGGAATCTCGGTGGCAGAACAGCTGGGGATCTTTCTATATATCTGTAACACTGGACTGAGTGCTTGGCATGTTGGGGAGAGATTTCAACACTCACTGGACACCATCACAAGGTATTTTTCCCATTGTTGCAAGCCTAAAGGGCACTAAAATGAAAACATGAAGATATTTCAAGAATATGCTATATTTCTTCTCATTGCCACCATTCTATAGCACATATGTGCATCTTCCAACAAGACAAACACCAATCTCACATGTGATTATGGCCAATCCACATTTCCATTATTTTCACGACTGCATTGGAGCTGTTGATGGGATGCACATCCAAGCTTTCATGCCATTTGAAGATCATGTTCACATGCATAATCAAAAGGGTTTCTTATTCCAGAACTGTCTTTTTGTTTGCAACTTCAACTTCTGTTTCACATATTCAATGACTGGCTGGGATGGTGCCAGTGCAGATGCTATGCTATGGCATGACACCCATACACATGATCTCTGCATACCTGAGGGCTGCTACCTCCTTGGCGATGCAGGATTTGGCTCATCTGATGCACTTCTTGTGCCATATCATAGCGTTTGGTACCACCTTAAGGAATGGTGGCAATCAAGGTCAGGGTATGTGCTCTATTTACTTCAGTTTCACAATCTTTGAAGCCCAGCAGTCCTCAGGATAAGAAAGAACTTTTTAACTTGCGATATGCTGTACTCCAAAATATTATCGAATGGATCTTCAGTGTACTGAAAAGAAAATGGTGCGTTCTCTTACTACCTCCTGAGTACAACATGGATATACAAAGCTGCATAGCAGTAACACTATGTGCTATTCATAACTTTATTCAGGACCTTGATCTGGATACGTTCTTTGAACCTGAATTTGAGGCACTCCAGTTGGCACAGATGGCAGAGGAAGATGATGTAGAGATGTTTGGGGACTTGGGTGATGGGCCAGTGGATGCCACTGAATGGTGACAGGCAGATGAGCGATGAGACCAAATAGCTATGGAGATGTGGGAAGATTATTGTCATCAGCTCTGAAACCTTGAATCCAATTAGATACATACCGTTGTATCAAGTATGAGCTTCCTGTAAACCTCTCAAACATCTCCAGACCCAAGACAAGCAAGCTTCAAGTGGAAATGCAAGGAAAAAGAGTAGTGTCTCTTTTTTCTCTATGGTTTCGATATATTCTGTGATGTCATTCATCTCATCAGATGAAAGAGGGAGCTCTGCAATGGCAGCAGTGATGTGTCCTGTGATCTCCAAGTTGGAGGGAAGAGTGGTGGCAGAAGAAGAGGAAGGTATAGCTGCAGACATAGATATGGAGGGTGGTGCTGGCATGGCTGTTGGAGTTGTGGTGTTTCTAGATAGCGAGACTTGATGCTCACTGTAGTCTTGAAAAAAGCACTGAAAGGTGGTTGAGAGCTGTTGCATGGACTCACTTGCATTGACTTGAGCTTGCACACCAGCAGACAATGGCCGGGAATGCTTGTGAGAGCTGTCTTGCGAGCCAACAGATCCTGTGCCACTCATAGCAGCGGCATCACGTTTGCAATGGCTGACACTTGTAACACCCAATGAAGCTGAGCCAGCTGTGATGGAAAGGGGGTGTGAAAGGTATGTGGATGGGGTTGATGGCACAATGGAATTTGGGTCTTCAGTATTGGCAGCGTCATCCAAGGTGGTCCATTGGACTGCATAGATTGGTCTCTGTTGTCCATTGACAGCGGAGGTAGAAGCCATAGGCCTCATGGTTTGATGCAGTGTTGAGCTGCCTCCAGAAGCTTCACTGGGATGATAGACATGCCTCCCTTTGGCAGTTGAGGGCATTACTGGCTCCATAATCTGCCAGTAAAGAAATGGAGTGTTTGTGAACTTGTGTGTGCCTTTGAGGGACTTGTAGTGGGTTTCTTTAATATGAAAGTCCACTTAGAAAAAGAAATCTGTACCTTGCAAAGCCCTTTCCATACATGAATGTTTTTGTTGGTGACGATAGCACCATTTTCATCATCATAATGCATCCCTGATGTCCTCCAAATCTCACGAACTATATTCCATTCTTTCTTGAGCTTTGAAAAATGTTAGAATTCCATAATGTAAATATTAGAAAAAAAACGTACAGTGCCCCACTTCATACTACAACTGCTTGCAGTCTTCACCACTGTAACCCCATCTCTACCAACAGGGAATTTGGTGTTCAGGACCATTGCTACTTCATTGAATGTCACTGCCTTGAAATTGTTATCACCTGATGATGAATGCTGAGATGCAAGAAATTGGATTAGTTCAAGGATATGCTCATGGGGCCATGTAGTCTTTGGAGTCGACTTCTTCTCGACTGTACTGTGAGCCTGCTGGAACTGGGCTGGATTGATAACACTATTGGACCATAGTGAACGCTGGGAAGAGCTAGAATGATGGGAGGACTTTGATGACTTGGACTGAGAGCGCATGGAGATTATTGTTAGCAGCAGAGACAACATACAGCATAGTGCAGTGCTGGTTTTGCAGCCGATATGCCTCAGCAAAACATCATCCGGTGATCTCTGAATCAGCTTAGCCGAATGCCAACCAACTTCAGCCAAACCTCAAGTTGCAAATTTGTGTAAGCTGGACAAGACCTTAGGGTTGTGTCCATGTGAGGCACATTATTTTCTAGAATTACTACTATACAGTGGTTTACTGGTGAAAGAGCAGTCTTGTGCCCACCAGCCCACTTATGAATACTCTTTCAAAGACTTGAGTTGTGGAGGCTATTGTCTCAATCGAGTAAGAAGTTGGTGTAGACAACAGTCCACACTTCTTTTCATTTTCCATATGAATGTTCCCAAGAGATCCCATCAAGTCCGAGGAGATTGAGGTTCACCTCCCCTGAGAAGAAACTGTTTTTGGCAGCAACTATGAATACCGCTGAGAATTTTCCTTCAATCCAAATGACGGATATATAGACCAGACTGGAAGATACCAATTTTGGAACAACAATCTAGCCGAACAAGGGGAACAAATTGGTCAACATCAGTCAACTCCCTATAGTGACATATGAAGGGAGCAAGAACAAGAGTGGGAACATTACCACTATTACAATTTCTCACCTTATCTTATCTTATCAAGTCACATGACCACTATCACATGACCGTGGGACATGTCACCTGACCAAGTCTAGGTCAATACATTTCACTTCATTCACATTCGTTCTAGACCTCTTATCTACACACTTCCTTAATTTCCGATAAGTCTAGACTCTTACATCCTTTCTCACTCCACAATGACATAGTACTTAGTAAGTATTCTCACACTTGCCCTAAACTATCCTGTACATATATAATCCAAATGTCATCAACAACCGGACTTCAGTCAAGTCCTGGTTGATTCCCCTTCCTCTTGACTCTAGCAAGCCTCTAGTGTGTGACCAAAGCCTTAACTGGATAGGTTGCCAACATTAGGACTTGACTGCATACCACTTCCCTCACACACTTTCTCATTACCTTGCTGTCATTCATGACAACCCCAGACCCTAGGGGCAAAGGGATCTCTGCTTAGCTACCCACCATTCACCTTCACGCGCACTTGCGCTCTTTTCTTTTTACGTATACCCTTGCCATAAGCGAGTGAAGGGCGGTCTCACCTTAAGGAGCCATCAAGGGGTGTCCTTGAGAGGACTTAATTGGTTTAAAAGCCACCTCAGCACATTTTCACATTCGAAGGAGCTTAGGCTCAGGTCCACATGAGGCCACTTTATTATAAGAATAGTCTTTACACATTCGGTCATCGTTGAAAGAGCGGTCTTGTGCCTGACAACCTGAATTACCTACGATTTTGAAGACTCTAGTCAGGTGGCTATTGACCTGATAGAGTAGAAGTTGGTGTTGACAACGGTCCACACTTCTTTTCATTTTCATAACAAATGTTCCCAAGAGATCCTGCAAAGTCTGAGGAGATTGAGGTTCGCCTCTCTGAGGAAACCCAAATCGGTGAGAACTACGAGTATCACCGACAAGCATCCTTCGACCCCAACGAAGAGTACTATGACGCTCAAGGGGGTCACCACTATTATGCACCAAGGACTCCTACCCCTGAGGTAGAAGAAGAAACAGACTCAGAATATTCGCCCTTCCCAGCTAGGGAAGACCAAGAAGGTTGGCTCCACTATCAGCCACCTAACCCCCATCTCGGAGTACCTGATCCACTCCCACATCAAACCATCTTCAAATGACACAATCTCCATCCCTACCTTCTAGATTGTATCAGAAACGATCTAGATTTCGATGAAGATCTACTCCTCTACTTCCGAGTCACCCCTGAAGAAGCAGCTTGCTTCAGAAGACAAGTATTGTCAGTTCAACTTTACGAAGACCCCAGACCCCGCCAAAGACAAGAAATAGGACTTCTCGAAGAGTTAAGGGAAGGACTAATCGCTCTACAAAATCTATGCACCCCATCTCTCTCCCCTTCACCTGAACTGGAAGTAACCCCGGTTCCAGAAGAAGATCACCACATCGCAGTACCCTTACAGGAACCTGCTCCCATTCGTCGACTCAGAGAGAGATGATTCCTCTGAGAACCCCTTAGGAGACCAGCTGTCCTCCCCAGACTGGATCTCCCAATCGCCACCCACACCTGCTCCCACGGCAGATGAAATGTCCACAGAGTACATCAAAATGCTGGCAGACCAGCTGCTGGCCCTGCAAGAAGAACTCGCTGAGCTCAAAAAGGATAAAGGAAAAAGAAGAGCGGAGGCTACAGAGGTGAAAGTCTCAAAGAAAGTAGAAATGGTACCAGATCCAGGAAAGTTTGACGGCAATAAAGACAATTTTGAGTCATGGCAAATGAGCATGGCGCTATATATCAAAGAGAATCCAGAATCGTTTATTACGGACGATCAAATCACAATTGCTACCCTTACCAGAATTGGGGTAAAGACTGGAGAAAAGGACAAGTTTGGAGCAGCACAATGGGCTAGGCAGCAGCTCCAATATTTCATGAAAACAGAGAGCTGGCCCACGCAAGAAACATTGGGCAAACTTCTCATCTCTCGTTTTAAATTAATAAATGAGGATGATGAGGCAAGGAACAAACTTGAATGGTGTAGACAGATGCAGGACAAATCAGCCCAATTATTCACCACAAGATGGTTGGGATACTACTATGACACCGGAGGAGAGCCAGCCAAACCCGACCCTCAAGGAGTCAGACTCTTTGAGGAAGCCTTGTCAGAAAACCTAGCAAGGAAAATCTATGAAGATGGCAAGAGAAAAACTTGCATCCAGGATTACGTAGAAACAGCAAAAGAGATAGGAGCAAGGCTTGAATCTCTTAAGCTAAGAAAGATGGAAAAGGTCACACAACAGCCTTCTTACAATAATACACAAGAAGGTCAAGCCCGAACCTATGGAGGAAGAGGGCAGCCAATGGACATCAGAGCTCTGTGACAATGCAACTCCAAATGCTACAACTGCGACAAAGAGGGCCATGTGGCAAGGGACTGCCCTAACCCAAAAAAGGAATGCAGAGAGTGCAAGTTCCTCGGAGGAGGACACAAATTCAACTGCCAAAAGAGGGCACAAGAGCCTCAACGAAGGCCACAAATAAGAGAAATGATGAAGAAAGAAAAAGAGAAGAAAGAAGAAGAGCCCAAAGAAGCCAAAGCCATAAAAGGAATGGACTTTGAGCAGATGAAAGCATACTTCTTTGACCTTCATGACACCGAGATGAAAAAGGCGGGAAAAGGATACAGCAACTGAGGAATCTGGGACCTCAGAAGCCACAAGAAAAACTTTTAAACACAAAAAATAGTTTCTCCTCTCTTTCTCCATATGTACAGTATGGACAAGATTACAAAGATGATATGGACTCTACTACATGCTACTCCTCTGACTCTGAACCAAGTTCTCCTATTTATAAGGTACATCTACCTACAACTGAGACCAGGCCTCCCCAAAAGGAGCTTGCTGCATGGGAATGCAGGCTTAATTCGATCAAAGAAAAACAAAAAAATATTTATGAGGATAGTTTCCCAGAATGAATCCTCTTAAGAAATACCAAGGTGCAGCATGAGATTCTTATGGATATCTCAATTGCACATCCCACTACCAAGAATAAGAAGCATCAATGCAAGGCCCTCTTGGACAGTGGTGCAAATGGAATATTTGTGGACAAAAAATGGGCCGAAGAAGTCAAGCTCCCATTACAAAAAATGGAAAGGGAGATCCCTGTCTTCAATGTTGACGGAACAAAGAATTCTGCTGGAGCAGTAACACATCAGGCAGAAATAATCTTAGATTATCAAGGACACTGCGAACGCCTGTTACGGAGCACGTCCTTCTGGACTGCAGATGACAAGGGCTCTTTGTGAGGAGGCACTCACGAAGAGGCACAACGTCTCACAATGAGCAAAGAGGCAAAAAGGAGAACAGTTGAGGCGACTGTTCAGGCAAGGACAAGTCCAGATCAGAGGAGGTGGAATTGCGCAGGTTTAGCTTGGGTCTTACAAGCGAAGTTCTAGCTACTTATATACCCAGAGGAGATGCGCACAGACCAAGATAAGGGTAGGCATAGAAAATGATAGAAGGTGAAAGAACTACTGCGGATGACTATGAGGATCACGACAGCATGTAAGAGAACGCTGTTAGGAGATAATGTCCAGAAGAAGGAGATTATTAGGTAAGAACTGAAATGGTGAAGGAATAGTCAAACTCGTCCAGCAAGAAAGTTACAAGGAATCGTAGGTACCTTGCATGCGGATGCAGATACATAAATGAGATGCACTCAGAGACAAGAAGGAGACCAGGATAAAGCGAAAATATTGTAACAACTTTGGTCCAACTCCAAGATGAACTTTGTCTACCACCCCTCAGCACCTCCAGACCTCCAATTGGACTTGAGTCTGGAGAGTCTGGACTTTAACAGTATATTTGTGCTGCCACTTGAGCAGGTCTCCACTCCTTTCATTATGGCCTCATGCCCTCATGGCCCTTTGTTATGACCTTTGTCTTTATGACACTCCTCCAATGTCTTGCCATCCTTTTGATGGCCTCCTTGCATTTCTCCAAACTCCAACCCAACTCTGCCCCCCTGGCGGGTCACCTTCCTTACCTCTTCCTCTGTTGCTGACTTCTCCTCCTATGCCCTCTGGTGAGACCACCCTCAGCTTTCAAGCCACCTCTTTGGATTCCCTATTGTTGGTTTTAGGATATAGCTTGCTTGCCATGAGACTCAGTTGAGTAACTGGAACACAAGCAGCACATCATCCAACCCTGGCAAGCAGAATGCCAAACCCCCTGCACCTCCACTCTGGAGTGCACTCCAGAATTGCCACAGCTCTCCGACTTTCACCCTCCCACTTTCTTATCAATGCCACACCATTTGCATGTGCATGCAAGACAGATGGCCTAGTCCACTTCATCAGCCACCTCCAGCCTTAGCTGGGGAAGGTAAGACACCTCCAATAGGAAAGTCAACTTTGCAACATCCAACTTTCCTCCATCCTCAACTCTGCTTACTCCAATCTTTTGGACCACAAGTCTGGAGATCACACTGTTTCTCCACTGCCAACTCTGGCAAGTCCAGACACCATGGTATTGGATCCTCTTCAGGTCTTTTCTTCCTCTCTCCGTTCTATTTTGCCTCTGCTTTATACCCTTTGTTACAGTTTTATTTCTCTATGGTCACCTCCTGCTTATTTTCTTTCTTCATCTTTGGGAGGGACCAATCACACAGGAAGTGTATGTTCCATACCTTGTCATCCTGTACTCAGATGACATCCACCTGATCCCATTACTATAGCTTCAGACTTTGCAGCTTCCATCATCTTTGATATCTTTTGACACAGCTTGTTTCACCTTCATCTTTTGATTGATGTGTTACCTTCCTACCATCTTTGATAGATGGTTACCACCTTTGGCTGTGGGTGCAGCCTCTCTTAGGTAGACACTATTTAAACCTCCATGTACAGTAGCAGCTGCCTCAGCCAATTCTTAACACTCTTGTGGTTACCTATTGCCTGCTCACTCAGTTCATCTTTGCTCGCCTTACCAAAGGAGAGAGCCCTAGTCCCTGCCTGCCTTATCTAAGGAGAGTGGCC
>JBBPKI010001137.1:0-14544 GCA_038089155.1 Nevesoporus exiguus
CAAGGGTCAAATATGGCGGCGACGGCTCAAGATCAGCAGACGTACGCTGAACCATGCGTTGAGGAGACGCCTTCTGCGCTCCGGCTTGCGCTCAGTGGATAATTTAGAAAAGAGGCCCGAAAGGACCAAAAAAGGGGCGCTCCCTCTGTTCTGAGGGGGCGCTGGATACACTGTTTTCTCATTTTCATTCACTGGCTCGGGTGAGCGCGGAGGAGAGGATGGCGCAGGGGTTGGCTGCATCGTATTAGATTTGGCCACGTCTTGGACGGTGCCGCCGCTAGTTCAGTCGCTGGTGACTCGACACGCGATCTCGGGGTGCGTGTTATTTGTGCTTGTTTATATTAGTCTCTATCTTGGTGTGGTATCACCAGAACCTCGTAGTACTTCCGATCCTTTCTTTCAACATCCTTGCAGCACTCAGTCCAGTAGCAAGGCTCTCCACTCCGCGTGCAAGCAAAGTCCACTCCCATCTGGACCCCGTGGAGCGGCCGCCTCCAGCATCCATCATAAGTGCCGCCTTGACCGTGTCCAACTCATTTAGCACCTCGAGGCCCATCGAACGTGCCCACACAACAGGTTCGAGCGTAGAAGAGTAAATCTTGTGAAGTTTGTCCACTGCAGACATGATCTTGTGGTTTGCAAAGTAGCGTTCGCTTGCATAGGGACGCAAAGCAGTGTAAGAGCCTTGAACGAGGCACTGTCAACAGGAGCGTGGCAAAGATGATACAAGCAGTGCTTACCTATATCTCCACCATGCTTCAGAGTATGAACAATACAACGGGCCAGGCACTCGACATCGCCCAAGCCTAGATTGAGTCCTTGTCCCGCGAGAGGATGGACGGTGTGCGCTGCGTCACCGACGAGAACGGTACGGGCATAGGCTCCCTCGCCCAAGTATGCCTCCGCATGACTATATTTGAGGGGGAAAGCGGCAATCGTACCCGCTTGAATTGAACTGACGAGAGGCGGGATTGAGTCCGAATCATTAGGAGGAATGCCACCTAAGAGGGCCGACGTTACTGAGGCGTATGCGGAGTACTTTGAGATATTGTGGGATCTCTCTCTGAATGCAATTTCATCATTGATCGCATCGTGCGAGAGAGTCCTGCCCACGGCATCCGCCTCTAGAATCCGATCGTGGAGGTACCGGATCGATACGTCTGGCAAGCGGAACGCAGCATTGATCATGCTTGCCAGTACAGTTGAGTCTGATTTGCATAGCGCTGTTGCGTGGCGCGGTCTAGTTGACCAGACCAAAGAAGAAACCGTTGGAGAGAGGGGTAGGAAGGCGATAGGCCCAGTGGGAAGAAACCGTTGGTATGCTGTGTGGTTGGCCTTCTCAAATGCACCTCGCGGTGCATGGTTGAGGGTAGCAACCACAGCTTGGGTGTCGTACGACCATCCGTAGGATGAAATTCCGGCATACGAGCGGACTGGAGAGTTGTATCCGTCTGCCCCCACCTTGAAAAAAAGTCTATATCAAGGATGAATTTCACGCCAGGTGGGACTTACGAGTAGTCTTGCACGGATCGTCTTGCCATCAGACAGGTGGACCAAGGGCCACCCGTTTCCCTCTACCTCAGACTGGATCGACTCGACCTTGACTTTTTGCAACAAATCGATGCCGCGCCACTCTTCGAGGTGACGGAGAAAGGCACGTTGCAAGTTCAGGTTTTCGGTCAGTCTTGCCATCTCGCTAGAGTCTGCATCACTGGTGGCAGAGGGAAGCTCTGCAGCATCAAAGACGAAGCGTGCATCTGACATACCATCCCAAATCTACGTCACGCTCGTGGATCAACTGGTCGTGGGTGCGAGTAGACACTACTCACCTGCATCTCACGTATAGGGCTCGTGCGGGAATCATCGACGTATGCCCATGCCCCGATGCCTGCATGACGTTAATGTGAGAGAATCCTCGCGACGCCATGAATACTCGCCCTCTAGAAACGTTCTGGAGGTATTCGTGATCGAACTGACGCGATTCGAAAACGTGCCGGCTGGCAGTGACCAGTCACGAATTCTGGACAGGTCCCCCGCGTCGATGAGCGCGACCTTGATGGACTCGCGCACAAGAGAGTTGGATGCTGTATTGCAACCTGATGAGCACATGGAACACCTATGGCGCCGCCCGAAGCTCACCGAGGGCGCTCGCCAAAGCCAGGCCGACCGGTCCACCTCCGACGATCACCACATCCCTGTCCTGGATTGAGTTGGTTGCGAATGTTCGGCATCGCGCCTTTCGTTGACACGGAAGAGTCCTGACAAGGATACTTTTTGACAGTGAACGTCGCGTTGTCGTGGATGCCATGGGCGAAATGAGACTACCAAAACAGGCACGGAACCGGCCCGCACTATGTACAACGCCTTCATCATAACGCTTTGTTTCCGACTTGCCCACCATGGCGACCGTCCCACCCCACATATCCGCTGCTCAAGCAGTCGGCGAGTACCTTCAATCGCCCGACGACCTCGTCAAAGTCGTCGCCTTCCGCAAGAAACTCGAGAGAGAAAAGGCCTCCATCGACGCTAGACTCAAAAGCGGCGTCAAGGAGCAGCTCGATGCGACGCGCGAAGGACTCAGGAAACTCCTTAGCACGCGCAGCCACGTCCAGCTACTCAAGGAGGAGATGCAAACCATCGACAGGCTGTGTACGGACCCGCAGAACACCGTATCAACGTTCGATCAGATCAGCCGCGTAAGCCAGTCATGAACGCACACTTCCCCCTGATCTCATCTTCGTGTCTAGGTTTCCATGGTTCACCGGAACTTTGAACAAACCGAGGAGATGGTGAACAACTTGTTGGAAATGAACTCAAAGCTCGACGTCCTCGACGAAATGCTCGCGACGGAGAGCCGACAACTCGTTGGTCCCGCTCCCAACTTACTCCACATCCACTTCCAAATCAACCGTCTCGAAGCGTTCCGAAATCAGACCATGCATCAGGCGAAGCGGGCTTCTGCTGCGTCCCGTCAGAAATTGATTCGCATATTCGAGAGACTATCCCAGTTGATCGCCGACTTTGAATCGTACCTCATGGATCTGGCACGGAACATCCTCCCACTTGCTCGTGCTGGCCATCCGGAAATCATCGTCAAGCTCATCAAGATAGCAGAGTTTGAGGGAAGAGAGGACGAAAAGGTGTGTCTAGAAAGACTTCGTTGGCGTGACTTGCTACCAACCCGGTTTCGCTAGGCGATCGCCATTCGTCTCGTCAAAAAAGCTGCCAATATGGATGCCGCCTCTAGGTTCAAATCCATGCAAGCCAACGCCCGCGTCATCAAACACTACCGCTCCAAGATCATGAAAACAATCTCGGACACGATCCAGTCTGCGTTCGAAAACAGCTACGAGCAGTATCAACGGGATCAAGGCGGGTTCTTGGACAACTTAGGCTGGATATATCAGGACCTCATCCGCATCGAGAGCGACGTCGTTCCCTGCTTCCCTCCCAGCTACGACATGTATGCGTTTTACGTCAAGGAATATCACAAGAACCTGAACGCGACCCTGCAACATCTCCTCAAATCGGAACCCGAGGCGAGCGTCCTCTTGCACCTCCATGCATGGCTCAAAGAATACAAGAAAAGCATGAAAGAACTCAACGTCCCGCCCGAACTCATCGATCCACCCCTCCTCAACGGCGAAGAACAGAACCTCATCGAAGATTACCTCAAACTGATCGTGAAGAAACTGGACGAATGGTCTGCCAATCTAATGAAGACCGAAATCCAAGAGTTTACAACGCGCGCGACGCAACCAGAGGTGGACAGCGATGGGCTGTACGGTACACAGGGCGCTGTTATCCTATTCCAGATGGTCGCTCAGCAGATCGACGCGGCGATGGAGAGCGGACAGGGCGCCATCCTCGCGCGCGTCGTCGAAGAAATCAGTCGGGTCATGCGGGGCATCCAAGATCAATGGACTAAGGTCGTCGAATCTGAGTTCAAAAAGCAAGTGGAAAAACCCGACGAGATCGTCGCCGGACTCGCCGAGTACTGTCTCGCGCTATCCAACGATCAAATCAAATCGGCCGACAACACCGAAGCGCTCCTGGTCAAACTCGAACCGCTAGTCTCTGAAAAGTATCGTGTGCCCATCAATGAAAAGCTCAACGACGCTATTGACGGGAACCTCGATGTCGCCAAGAAATCCATGCAGACGTTCGTCGCTATCGTCTTCAATGACCTCAAACCGGCGACAAAGCAACTCTTTCAGGCCGCGTGGTACGACGGGATCATGGAACAGATCGTTGTGACGATGAAAGACTACATGTCCGACCAACAGTTCGTCAAACCGCTTCTGTTCGAACTGCTCGTGGAAGACCTCCTCGACACGTTCTTGGTCACATATCTCACCGCACTCGCCAACTCTCCCAAACTCCGTCTCCCCGCAGCGACGGACCGCATCAAAACGGATATTAGCGCCGCGTTTGCGTTTTTCGGCGAGTTCAAGCCGGACAAGGAGCTGGAGAAGCATTTCGAGGTGATGGAGCATATTCTCGCGATGTTGGAAGCGTCCAAGAGCATGGCGTTTCTCTCCTTTTGGGCGTTCGCCAAGGTGCACGGACCATGCATACCGTTCGTGGAAGGATTGATGAAAGCGAGAGGGGACTTTGATCGGACCGCTGTGAACGAGGTTATGGAAGCCGTCAGGCGCAAAGTCAGGGAAGAGGGACTGGCAGACCGTACGTGTCCGACGGGCTTACTTTCCTACTCTTGTTCACTCGCTCGTCTAGCGCCAGAACCGACCATCATGAAAAAGATCGTCGTTCAGAGTGGCATCTCACGTTTCCTACGGACATGACGATCGGGTGTTCATTGTTTCTATTTATCGTATGACTACTCGGACATGTATTGCTCTGTGCAACCCCATTCGTGTAAATTCCGTTTTATTCCATCGTGTTATCTTTCTCGTGGATGAGGACTGGAAGAGTCGCTTAGGTGTCGTTACTCATCCTCGTTGAGGAGACCGTGCACTCGCTGGTTTTTCGGACTCTCATCGACAGCCCGCGGGGACAGCGCTACAAAGCTTCGTAATCAGCATACCTGACTTTCGCGTATCCGTAATCCAACGGCGGAGCACGCACCACGATTCGATCGATGAGCTTTGCCGCTGCCTGGGACCATCTCGGCGGTGGCCATCATCTTTTGGAGGAGTTTGGAGAAATAGCAGTGTCTTGCATGTAGGTAGGTAGGCATGCTGAGTGGGGTATAAATGTTGATAGGACATGGGCACGTACTAAGGGCGGCGGTATCACCGTGTTTGCTAAACAGGGTTTCCGTCGCCTTTCACGGTCGTGGGAGGCGAAGGGATTTAGTGGTTGGGTGGTGGTGTCATCCACAGGTGATCAAAATCAGCGTGGGACGTGGGGATCGAATGTGGGTCGCTGCTTCAAGGACAACTGGTATATGAAACCGTCATGTAATTGAGCGCATTCGGTCCCACTTACTCACCGACAGGGCCACTGCAGACCACCCTGCCGACCAATGGTGTACGTACGTGCGGCATGACTTCCGTCCTGGTTTGGCATTGTTCCAGCTCACAGATTTGAAGTAGCTTTTCGCATCCCTGTTCCAGTAGTATAGGTCATCTCAGCTTGAAGGGTATCAGTGGAAAAGGCCAAAACGACGAAAGATAAGCGCGTACTTTGGGTGACTCGAGTCCTTTCCCCGCGACGACCATCTCTTGGTGTACTGCCTGCTCCAAGAATTGAAGATCAAAATTCACGGGCACTCGCGATGCTGGTGGGTCTCAAGTTTGTTTGGCACGGTTTCAGTCGGTGGTGTTGAGCTGGAAACGTCTCCGTGGGTCGCCAAAAATAGATTAGGTCGCACTCCCGGAACGTCCTGCGACGTGTAACACAGTCCACTTCCTGGTCAACGACGTCATACGAATAGACTTGGGAACGCTTGGGTGGGAAGGGTAGATGCTCAACAATATTCTACGAGCTAGAAGCCTTGTACCTTGCGTCAACTCTGTCGCCTACTTCACAAGGGTATACATGTCGAGTAAAATTATCTGAATCGTTCACTATGGCTGACCTCGTATGGTGTGCTAGGGGTGGCCTCAGACCAAGCAGGATGCTCACAATATGCTATGCTCTTACCGTCCACGGTTGCAACTAGCCTGGTAGTATCACAGAGAAAGACTGGTGACACGGTGCGAAACGGGTGCGCAAAGCTGTTTGCCAACATCAATGCTGATGCGCTCATGTCTCATAGAAAAACATATCAGCCAATGCCTGGATCAACGTTGTCTTACACTGCGGACGTCAAGGGATAATTTCTTTTTCGTGACTGTGAACACATGGATGGACTACTAAATGACAACAGGGCCGATCAATGATGCTAAACCTTCGAATCGCTAGATAAAGGATCGGCTAACAATTCAAGCACACTCGGCGTAGCTCATTCCATGCAGAACCTTCTTCGTTCCCGCCAACTCAACACTTTTTGGAGCGCGCTGTGGAGATGGACGGACAAGTCTGTGAGTGCGAGGATAGGGAGAGATAGAACGAAGACTAAATCACCGTTGGTTCAGCACTGGCAAGAAAGGGGGATTAACAAAAGGAGAATAGATGTTTACTGGTCACAATTTACTCGGTCCTACTGACGACGAGTTTTCCATCGTATCAAGTGTTTACCATATCGACAACCGGTCGCTGTCAAGAGAAGAGCACGGGTCAAAGAGCTGGAGTAACAGTATTGATGAGGGAGCCCGACTCGGAGGAAAGCGTGACTAGGGACTGAAGATCGTGTTGGCTTGCTTACGGACGTGCCGGGTTTTGCTGACTTTCGTACAGTGTATTGGCCTCCCGAATCCAGTATCCTTATCTTATGCTAATATTTAGCGGGGTCGGATTGGACGACGAGTCGCGCACGTTCTTCGTCAAAGTTGCCTTATCAAGTCTGAGTGGGAAAGCGGGAGTTGTCCGCCCAACTTTTTATCGATAAGCAGCTGGCGGTCGTTCCTTCGGTTCCACCACTACTCCAGGACACTTGACTCTCAGTCGCGTCCTTTTCTTTACACTTGCTACACTCTCAGAATGTCTGCAGGAAATACAGAAGATTTCCAGAATCTCCAGGAGAAGTTTGACCGCTTCAGAATTCTTATCGCTGGGCGTGCAAACTCTGGCAAGACGACCATTCTTCGCCAGATGTGCGACTCCACGGAAAATCCAGAGATCTATGACGGCGGTGGGAACAAGGTTTGGATCTGGGTCGATGTGTGGCGTCGCGCAACATGCTAATGCGTGCGATCAGGTGGATCTGTCCCAAGTCGAGGGGTCCATGGGGGTGAGCGTTGCCTGTGGTGTATCGAATTGCCCATGGCGAGATGACTGATTGTTATCAGCGTGGAATCCGTGACGTGGAGAACGAACTTATCTTCCGCAGCAATGATAAATTGGTCTTTCATGTTTCACAGGGCTTTGAAGCCGGAAGTGCAGCCGAGTTCTTGCGATTGAAGAAATTTATCGCAGACCGTGCGAACATGCTCATTCTCGAGAAGCGCATTCACGCGATATGGTGGGTCGATTAGTCGAGTCCTCGAATATGAATGATGTTCCATACAGGTATTGCATCCCAATGGACAAACTTCATAAGGCGATACAGCGCTCTGAGGAAATGTTTTTCGATGAATGTGATCCTGGAAATAGTAAGCGGTCTACTATTGTGGTCTTCTGAGGCTGACACGAACAATCTGAGTTCTGGTCGTGGTCCTATTCACGAAATTCGACGCACTACTCCCTGTAGCACTGGGAAAATTACCATCAGAGGAAAAGAGTCTGCCATTGCAAGAACGGGTGCCGAAGGCTAAGGAACTCATTGAAAAAATATTCACTAGCGCCGATGTATGGGGACGTCTTACTCGGCTGAAGTATGCACCAAAATTCTATGTCCGAATTGAAGGTGAGTACCAATGTGATTCTTCATAAAGGTTCACTTTCCACTGTTTTTTTATACACTAGAGATGCACAAGTCCAAGGAGGGGTGCAGTAAGCTCTTGGAAACCACTGCAATTGCTTTAGATCAAGAGGCATTACAAATGCTACTGATCTCAGCACAGGAGGCAAACATAGGATTATGTGTGAGATATGCAGTCCGAGAGTAAGTTTATTTGTGGAGTGAATGCCTCAATGGACTAATAGCTTGATTTAATGAAGCCTAATAACTCTAGTAGGGAAAGTACAAAACTCATCAACTCAAAAAGCTAAGATAGATACACTGGCACTGAAGGAGCTTGTATTTTGGTTTCCTCATCTGCAGGTAAGTGAAACATTGAAAAGTTATTAAATATATTGATTTCTAAGATCTATTAAACAACTCTAGTCAGTGAGTGAAAAGTATCATTGGAGGTAACATACTGATGGTTTTATCTGTGTCCTGGATTATACTATGAAAATGCAGTTGGTAAGTTTCTATACAGCATACTGGTGGGGTGATGATGCTGATGATTTCATCTCACTCTCCACCTACTCTGGAAATCATAGAGGGTGAGTTGTGGATTGTTGGATGTTGGTGGGGTGATGATGCCAATTATTTCCCCACCACTCTCCACCTTGCTTTGGAAATCATAGGAGGTGTGTTGTATGTTGATGGGTGTTGGTGGAATAATGATGCTGATCATTCCACTCTAACTCACCATCCTACTCTGGATTTTACAGAGGGTGAGTTGTACATTGTTGGGGTGATGATGCTGATTATTTCATCTCCACCCATCTCCACTCTCCACCTTGTTTTGGAATCATAGGAGGTGAGTTGTGCATTGATGGATGTGATAGTGTTGATCATTCCATCTTCATTTTCCACTTTACTCTGGAAATCATAGGAGGTGAGTGGTGTCTTGTTGGATGTTGGCAGGGTTATAAGTCTACTCTTCACCCAGCCTTGGAGATCACAGAGGGTGTGTTGTGTGTTGTTGAATATTGGTAGAATGATGATACTGATCATTCCATCTCCATTCTCCATAATGCTCTGGAAATTATAGGAGGTGAGTTGTGTATTCATGAGTGTTAGTAAGGTAATAATACAAATCATTCCATCTCCACTGTCAATCATGCCATGTAAATCATAGAATGTAGGTTGTGCATGGATAGGTGTTGGTGGGGTGATGATGCTGATCATTTCATCTTAACCCTCTGTTCTATTCTGGTAATCACAGTGGGTGAATTGTGCATCATTGAATGCTGGTGAGATGATGATGCTGATCACTTGATATCCCTCCATCCTCCTCTGAAAACTATAGCTTGTGAGTCATGTGTAATTGGATGTTTATGGGTGATGCTGCTGATCACCATATTACCACTCTCCATCCTGCTCTGGGAATCATAGAAGGTGAGGTGGATGTTGTTGAGTGTTGGTGGGGTTATGGTGCTGATGGCTCCATATCCACTCTCCACTCTGCTCTGGAAATCACAGAAGGTGAGCTGTGAGTTGTTCAGTGTTTTCAGGACAGTGATATTGATCATCCCATCACCACTCCATCCTGCTCTGGAACTCACAGAGGGTTAGTTGTATATTGTTAGATGTTGGTAGGGTGATGATATTGATCATTCCAACTCCACTTTTCATTCTGCTTTGGAAATCAGAGGGTGAGTTGTGCATTGACAAGTGTTGGTGAGGTAATGATGTTGATTATCCCTTCTCCACTGTTCACCCTCTGGGAATCACAGGAGGTGAGTTGTGCATTATTGGATGTTGGTGGGGTAATAATGTTAATTATTCTATCTCTGCTTTCTGCCCTGCTCTGGAAATTATAGCTAGTGAGTGATGCATTGATTGGTGTTGGTAAAGTGATGATGCTGATCATTTTAATCTCTGCTCTTCATCTGGCATTTGAAATCATAGCTTGTGAGTTGTATATTGTTATATGTTGATAGAGTAATGATCCTTATTCTTCACTCTGCTTTGGAAATTATAGGAGGTGAGTTGTGCATTTTTGGATGTTGGTGAGGGAATGATGTTCATTATTCTATTTCCACTCTTATCCTGCTTTGAATATAATAGAAGGTTAGTTGTGCTTGATAGGTGTTGATGGAGTGATGATATTGATTATTGTATCTTCACTGTCTGTCCCACTGTGTAAATTATAGGGGGTGAGTTGTGCATTTTGTGCATTGTTGGATATTGGTGGAGTGAAAATGTTGATTATTTTGTCCTGCACTCTTCTTTGCTCTTGGAATCATAGGAGGTGAGTTGTGCATTCATAGATGTGGCTGAAGTGGTAATGTTGATCTCTACTTCTCTTGTGACTCTGAAAATCATAGCTTGTAAGTGTGCATTGTTGGATGTAGGTAAGGTGATGATGCTGATCACTCTATCTCCACTCTCCACCTTGCCCTGGGAATTATAGGAGGTAAGTTGTGCATTCAGGAGTATTAGTGAGGTTATGATGTTGATCATTCTATCTCCACTTTCCACTTTGCTTTGGAAATTGTAGAAAGTGAGTTGTGCATTGCTGAATGCTGGTTGAATGATGATATTGATCATTCTATTTGCACTCTCCACTTTGCTTTTGAAATCATAGCTTGTGAGTTGTGATCGTTGTATGTTGATGGAATGATGATGCTGAGTTCTTCATCTTTGCTCTCCATCCTGCTTTGCAAATGATAGCTTGTGAGTTCTGCATTTTTAAGTGTTAATGGGGTGATCATGATAATTATGCTATTTCCACTCTCCATTCTGCTCTGGAAATCATAGGAGGTGGGTTGTGTGTATTTGTGGGTGTTGGTAAGATGATAATGCTGATTATATCATCTCCACTTTCCATCTTGCTTTGGAGTTCAAAGCTTGTGAGTTGTATATTGTTGGTTGTTGGTGAGATGATGATGCCAATTATTCCATCTCCACTCTTCATGCTACTCTTGGAATCATAGGAGGTGAGTTGTGTGTTAATAAATGTTGGTGATGTAATAATGCTGGTTATTCCATCCCCACTCTACTGTGGATATTAAAGTGGGTGAGTTTGTGTACTAGTATGGTGATGATGCTAGTTATTCCATTTTCATTCTTCACCCCACTCTGGAAAGCACAGAAAGTGAGTTGTGCATTGTTGAATCTTGGTGAGGTGATCATGTTGATTGTGCCATATCCACTCTCCATCCTACTATGAAAATTATAGGAGGTGAGTTGTGCATTGAGAGAAGTTAATGAGGTGATGATACTGATTATTTTGTCTTCACTCTTCATCTTGCTCTTGAGCTTATAGCTTGTAAGTTGCCCTTTGTAGGGTGTCAGTAGAATGCCAATACTGATCATTCCATCTCTGTCCTCCATCCTTCTATGAGAATCATAGAAAGTGAGTTATGCACTGATGGTTGTTGATGAAGCAATAATGCTGATCATTTCATTTTCACTCTCCATTCTGCTCTGGAAATATAAGGAGGTGAGCAAGGCATTTTTGGATGATGATGCAATTCATTTTGTTTCCACATTTTACCCTGGTCTGGAATCATAGCTTGTGAGTTGTGTATTGTTGCATGTGTTGGCATCATTTCATTTCCACTCACCACCCTCCTATGGAAATTAAAGGAGGTGAGTTGTGCATTGATGGATATTGGTGAGGTGATGATGTTAATTATTCCATCTCCACTGTTCATCCTACTATAAAAATCATAGGAGGTAAATTGTGCATTGATAGGTGTTGGTGAGATGATGAGGCTGATTATTCTCTGTCCACTCTCTGTCCTGTTTTGAAAATCACAGAGAGTGAGCTGTGCATTGTTGGCTGTTGGTAGATGATGATATTAATAATTTTATCTCCACCCTCTATCTTGTTTTGGAAACATAGGAGGTGAGTTGTGCACTGATGAATCTGATAACATTGATCATTCCATCTTCATTCTCTAATTTACTTTGGAAACAATAGAGGGTGAGTGGTGTCTTGTTTGGTATTGGTGGGGTTATGATACTGATCACTCCATCTCTGCTCTTTGTCCTGATGTGGAAATCATAGGAGGTGAGCTGTGCATTCATGGGTGTTGGTGAGATGACAATGCTGATTATTTAATCTCTACTCTTTATTCTATTTTGGATATTGCAGAGGGTGAGCTGTGCATTGTTAGATATTGGTAGGATAATGATGCTAATCATTCCATCTTCCACTATCTGCCCTGCTCTGAGAATCATAGGAGGTATGTTGTGCATTGATGAGTGTTGATAAGATGCTGATACTGATCATTCCATCTCCACTCTCCATTCTACTGTGGAATTTATAGCTTGTAAGTTGTGCATTGTTAGATGTTGATAGGGTGATGATGTTGATCATTTCATCTACACTCTCCACCCTGCTCTGGGAATTGTAGTGGGTGAGTTGTGCATTGTTGGATGTTGGTGGAATGATGGTGCTAATCATTCCATCTCCACTCTCCACCCTTCTTTGGAAATTATAGAGGGTGAATTGTGCATTGTTGATGTTGATGGGGTAATGATACTGATCATTCCATCTTCACTCTCCACCTTGCTCTGGAAATCATAGGAGGTGAGTTGTGCATTGTTGGATGTTGATAGGGTGATGGTGCTAATCATTTCACCTACACTCTCCACCCTACTCTGGAAATCATAGGAGGTGAGTTGTGCATTGTTGGATGTTAGTGTGGTGATGGTGCTGATCATGTATTTCATCTCCACTCTCCACCCTGCACTGGAAATGATAGTGGGTGAGTTGTGCATTGTTAGATGTTGGTGGAGTGGGAGTGCTGATCATTCCATCTCCACTCTCCACCATGCTCTGGAAATCATAGCTTGTGAGTTGTGTATCATTGGATGTTGGTGGGGTGATGATGCTCATCATTCCATCTGCACTCTCCACCATGCTCTGGAAATCATAGGAGGTAAGTTGTGCATTATTGGATGTTGGTGGAGTGATGGTGCTAATCATTCCCTCTCCACTCTTTACCCTGTACTGAAAATCATAGAGGGTAAGTTGTGTATTGTTGGATATTGGTGGGGTGATAATACTGATCATTTCATCTCCACTCTCTGTCTTGCTCTGGAAATCATAGTTTGTGAGTTGTGGATTGTTGGACATTGGTAAGGTGATGATGCTGATTATTTTGTCTCCACTCTCCACTCTGCTCTGGAAATCATAGAGGGTGAGTTGTGGATTGTTGGATGATGGTGAGATGATGATGGTGATTATTTCATCCCCACTCTCCTCCATGCTCTGGAAATCATAGAGGGTGAGCTGGGCATTATTGGATATTTGAGAGTGATGGTACTGATTGTTCCATCTCTACTCTTCATCCTACTCTGGAAACCACAGGAGGTAAGTTCTGTATTGTTGGATGTCAGTGGGATAATAATATTGATATATTTATTTGCACTTTGGAAATTGTAGGATGTGAGTTGTATAGTATATGATATCATTTTATTCTTATACACTCATCACTTGTCTGTTGCTCTATAGGAAGTAAGTCATTTTTACTTGATATTATTACTCACTCAAAATTTTTTAGAATCTCATGCCAGTATGTTTTATTGATATATCTTTTGCTTCTTATTTTGATAATATTTATAGGATGTAAAGTTCAATTCAATTAATCTTAGTGATGATTTACTTATATTTCTTTATAGGCAGTAAGGTGTTTAATTGCTCACAGCTTCTTTTATTTACAAGGTTATAGAAGGTTAACATATGTCATATAACTTCTGTATTGATTATTTATTCTGTTGGCTTATAACTTATAGGTGGTTTTCACCAGTCAGGTGTGCACAACTTTTAAATTTAATTGTTTATATTGATAATTCATGACTAGATCTTGCCTACTTCAAGTGAACATAAAGCTGTGACACCATACAACCTGGTAAAGTTACTTCTTTATTATTTTATATCATATTCCAACCATAAATAAGGCCTCTTCTTTTACTTGGCAGCAAATCCTTCAAGCTGGTGTTGGTTTGTATTTGAGGGCTGAAATTTTTATTGTATATGTTGTTGATTCTTTATTATATAGATCTTATTCTCATCTCAGAATGCTCTTTCTTCTTGCATCAACAGCATATTTCTCAACCACTTTCCTCTGCAGCTAAAAAGTACAAGGGATCTGATTCACAAGCAGCTATCAAGAGGGAGCTGAAAAAGCTTTTCTTACAATATGGCCAATTGTCTTTTGTACTGAAGGTTAAAGTGATTGCTGATATCATTCTTAAAAACCATATGTAGGTATTAGATATGTTCTTTGATGTGCTGTGTTTATTACTTTCATCCAGTGCTTTCATTGACTGAGGAGAAAAGTTTCTTGTTGGGTTGTTGTTTTGGTTGTTATGAGTAGTAGAATTCATAAAGAAAAAAAATAGCTGAAGGAAAGAAAAAGAAACAAAGTTAGAAAATAAAGACTATTGCATGCCTATACAAATATTATGTGAAATTCTATGATTCCATCTCTGTTATGCTATCAATGCACACCAAATGCATACACCCCCCTAATGCACAATTGCCTCCCTAGCACACAATTCTACATATTCCCATCCAGAGACATCTAGGTCATCTAGATAAGAGTTTATTTTAATATAGACAACCTTTATAATAGTAAAAAATGTGT
>JBBPKI010001138.1:0-14533 GCA_038089155.1 Nevesoporus exiguus
CCCAGATCTTCCTCTTGAGCTCTATAGCAAGTCTAGTAGTGTGACCGAAGCCTTAACAGGTCTAGGTTGCCAACATTAGGACTTGACTACTCACCACTTCCCTCACACTACTCATTACCTCGCCGTCGTTCGCGACAACCCCGGACCCTAGGGACAAAGGGAATCTCTTGTTACTTACCACCCTTCACTTTCACGGGCATTTGCGCTCCTATTACCTGTTACGTACACCCCGGCTATACACTGGTGAAGGTCGACTTAGCCTTAAGCGGTCGTCAAGGGGTGAGCTCAAGAGCTCTTAATTGGTTTAAAAACTGCCTCTGCACGTTTCCATTTCGAAGGAGCCTAGGCTCATGTCCACGTGAGGCACATTTATTCTAGTATTACTAGTACCCAGTGGTCCACTGGTGTAAGAGCGGTCTTGTGCCCACCAGCCCACTTACGATTACATTTTCAAAGACTTGAGTCGCGGAGGCTATTGTCCCGATCGAGTAGAAGTTGGTGTTGACAACGGTCCACACTTCTTTACCCCTTTATACGAATGTTTCCAAGAGATCCCGCAAAGTCTGAGGAGATTGAGGTTCGCCTCTCCAAGGAAACTCAAATCGGTGAGAACTACGAATATCACCGACAAGCTTCCTTCGACCCAAACGACAAGTACTATGACACTCAAGGAAATCATCACTTTCATACGCCAAGGACTCCTACCCCTGAGGTAGAAGAAGAAACAGATTCCGAATACTCCCCATTTCCAGCTAGGGAAGACGACGACAGTTGGATCCATTATCAGCCGCCAAACCCCCACTTCAGAATACCTGACCTGCTCCCATGACAAAGTCTCTTCAAACAAGAAGATCTTCTCCCATACTTCTTAGATGTCATTCGAAACAATCTTAACTTTGACAAAGATCTGCTTCTTTACTTCCGAGTAACCCCAGAAGAAGCAGCATGTTTCAGAAGACAGATCTTGTCAGTCCAACTTTACGAAGATCCAAGACCTCGTCAAAGACAAGAAATAGGTCTCCTTGCTCAGTTAAGAGAAGGACTGCTCACATTACAAAATCTACGAACTCCATCTCTCTCTCCCACTCCTGAACTGGAAGTAACCCCGGTTCCAGAAGAAGCACAACACATCGCGGTACCCCTCCAGGAACCCACGCCCCCACGTCAACTCAGAGACCGACGATTCCTCAGAGAACCATATCATCGACCAGCCCTCATCCCCTGACCAGAGCTCCCAATTGCCACCAGAACTCGCTCCCGCACCAATGGCCATGGTAGAATATATTCAAGAACTCGTTGATCAGATTAACAATCTGAAAGAACAATTGAAAACTCTGCAAAGAGCGAGTGGAGTAAAAGAAACCAGAAATACGGAAGTGAAGATTACGAAAAAGGTGGAATCAGTACCAGAACCAGGGAGGTACGATGGAAGCAAAGCGAAATACGATAGCTGGAAATTGAGAATGAGGCTGTACATAGATGGGAACCTTGAAACCTTCATTACGAATAAGGACAAAATAGTAGCCATCTTAACAAGAGTAGGGCCAAAGGATGGCGAAAAGGATACCCATGGAGCAGAACAATGGGCTCAACAGTACCTAACAAGGTTTATCGAAGGAGATGCCATCTGGCCCTCCTTAGAAGCATTATGGGATGTGATGGACCAACGTTTCAAGTCCATCAACAAAATAGATGAAGCACGAATGAAACTGGATCGCTGTCACCAGTATAAAAATGAGACAACACAAGACTTCCTAACCAGATGGTTGGGACATTACTACGACACAAAAGGAAACCCCGCGGAAGACGACCCGCATGGCGTCAGACTATTAGAAGGAGCAGTAGATGCCACCATAATGGAACAAATCTACTACAATGACCAAAGGAAAAGTTGCGTCCAAGAATACATTGAAATCCTTCTAAAGAAAGGAGCCAGTATGGAATCCTTTAGAATGAGAGGAATAGATTCCTCAAAACCCACTTACTCCTCAAACCATCAAGAAGGACAAGCCAGAACATATGGAGGTCAAGGACAACCAATGGACATAGGGGCTCTTCGGCAAAAGAATTCCAAATGCTATAATTGCACGGGAGAAGGACATGTCGCTCGAAACTGCCCAAAACCCAAAAAGGAATGCACAGAGTGCAAATTCCTAGGCGGAGGGCATAAAGTAAATTGCCGAAAAAGAGCAACAGAAGCTTCTCGACCACCATGAGTCTGAGCAGTCACCCAGGAAGAAGAAAAGAAAGGAGAAGACAAGAAGGAAGAGCCCAAAGGAGAAAGGGCTATAAAAGGCATGGACTATGAAGCAATGAAAGCATACTTCTTTGATCTCCATGACATGGAGATGAAGAAGCAGGGAAAAGGCTACGGCAACTGAGTAATCTGGAAACTCAGAAGCCAAAAGAAAATATCTTAAATACCAAAAATAGCTTCTCTTCTCTCTCTCAATATGTACAATATGGACAGGATTTCGAAAGCGATTCAGATTCCTCCACATGCTATTCCTCAGAATCAGAACCCGAGACCCCTATTTATAGAGTACACCTACCAATCGAGACCAGGCCTCCCCAAAAGGAGCTTGCTGCACGGGAATGCAGGCTTAATTCGGTCAAAGAAAAAAATATTTATGAGGATAGTTTCCCAGAATGAATCCTCTTACGAAACACCAAGGTGCAATATGAGATCCTTATGGATATCTCAATCACACACCCTACTACCAAGAACAAGAAGCATCAATGCAAGGCCCTCTTGGATAGTGGTGCAAATGGAATCTTTATAGATAAGAAATGGGCCGAAGAAGTAAAGCTCCCATTACAAAAAATGGAAAGGGAGATTCCCGTCTTCAACGTTGACGGAACAAAGAACTCTGCTGGAGCAGTTACACACCAGGCAGAAATTATTCTTGACTACCAAGGTCACCATGAATGCCTAATCACAGAAGTCACTAACTTAGGCAAAAACCCCATGATCCTGGGATATACATGGTTGGCAAAACACAATCCAACCATAGACTGGACAAAAGGAGAAGTGAGAATGGCAAGGTGCCTGAGGTCCTGCTACATGTTATCAGACCGAGGATCAAATTTGGCAAAAGAAGAAGAGGAACTCAAACATGCCTCGACCATGCATAGGTTCATCAAAAACCTTGAAGTACCCAAAAGGAAGGAACCAACTTTAGAAGAAATGGTTCCCAAAGAATACCATCACTTTCTGGATGTTTTCAGCAAAAAGGAGTCAGAACGACTACCTCTAAGAAAACCATGGGATCATGAGATAAAGCTGAAGCCTGGCTTTCAACCTAAAAAGGCGAAAATATTCCCCATGAGTAAGGATGAAATGGAAGAGCAAAAGTCCTTCGTGGAAGAACAAACCAAGAAAGGGTACATCCAACCCTCACGCTCTCCACAGACTTCACCAGTCTTCTTCATACCAAAAAAAAGATGGAAAGAAAAGATTGGTGCAAGACTATCGCTACCTGAACGAGTGGACCATTAAGAACAACTATCCCTTACCACTCATAAGTCAATTGGTAGACAAACTTCAAGGAGCCAAGCTTTTCACTAAGCTAGACTCAAGATGGGGTTACAATAATATATGCATAAAAGAGGGAGATGAATGGAAGGCAGCATTTGTCTCTCACTCCGGAGCTTATGAAGCATTAGTAATGTTCTTTGGACAATGCAATGCCCCTGCCACATTTCAGCAAATGATGAATGAAATCTTTGCTGACATGGATGGCGTCGTCATAGTCTACATTGATGACATAATAATTTTTACCAAAACAGACAATGAAGCAAAACACAATAAAATCGTCAAAGAAGTTCTCAAAAGACTTAAGGAACACGACTTATTCCTAAAGCCTGAGAAATGCTTTTTTAAGCAGAAAGAAGTCGAATTCCTTGGAATGGTAGTTAATACCGAGGGAATTAAAATGGAAAAAGGAAAGGTAGAAGCCATTCTCGAATGGCCAACACCAAAGAATGTCAAAGGAGTTCGCAGTTTCTTGGGACTCGCGAATTACTACCGAAGGTTCATTCAAGACTTTTCGAAAGTCTCCAGGCCCCTGAATGACCTCACCAAGAAAGATCAACCCTGGCAGTGGAGACCCCAGGAACAAGGAGCATTTGACATGCTCAAAACAGCTTTTACCACAGCACGCATACTCGCTTATCCAGACAATAATAGCAAGTTCTGCCTCAAGACTGACGCCTCGGACTTCGCAACTGGCGCGGTCCTTTCCATCAAATAAGAAGATAGGTGGCATCCTGTCACCTTTTCCTCTGCTTCAATGACCTCCAAGCAGAGAAATTACCCAATAGCAGACAAAGAAATGCTCGCCATAATTCTGGCTCTGGAACAGTGGCGACATTACCTTGAGGGGGCAGAACAATTCAAAATCTGGACAGACCACGCCAACCTCCGGTATTTCATGATGAAACAAGACCTAAACCGTCGACAAGCGAGATGGTCTCAATGGCTCTCTCGATTCAATTACATCTTAGTCAATAAGCCTGGATCCAAAATGGGAAAAGCTGATGCTCTCTCTCGATGAGAGGATCATGCCATTGGCATCGACGAAGACAACAAAGGCATTCAAATGATCCCTGAATACAGAGTAAGGGCACAATCTAGACACACTTACACCATCGAAGGAGAAGAAAGGAAACTCCTCGAAAGGATAGTGGAAGCACAAGAAGAATGGAAGGGTAATGATAAACCCAACCTACTTAATAAGGACAGAATTCTGTATCTTGGTGACAGAATCTTTGTTCCACAAAAAGAAAACTTGCACCAAGATATCATCACACTCTACCACGATTCCCCGATTGCCGAACATGGCAGTGCCGAGAAAACCTGGCAAATAATAGAACGATACTTCCAATGGAATGGCCTTCGAGCCCAAGTAAAGGAATATTGTTCAAGGTGTGATAGATGTGCACGAATGAAGCCAGACAACAAGGCCCCTAAAGGGGAATTGATCCCCAATCTCATCCCAGAAGGTCCATGGAAAGACATATCCACGGACTTCATTACTGACCTTCCCACGTCCAACACCTACGACTCCGTACTCGTCGTAGTAGATCGCTTCTCCAAAGAGGTGGAATTTATACCCACCAATAAAACAATCACAGCTCTGGGTACAGCCAAGCTATATAGGGATCATGTTTGGAAGCACCATGGTCTCCCCAGGTCCATTATATCAGATAGAGGACCGCAATTTGCTTCCCAAGTAATGAAGGACTTGGGCAAAATGCTCAAAATAAACCTGAATATGTCTACAGCTTTCCATCCTCAAACTGATGGGCAGACAGAAAGGGTCAATAGAGACCTTCAGCAGTATCTCAGACTGTTTACTGCTGAGAAACAAGACAAATGGGCAGAGTGGCTCCCTCTGGCACAATTTTCTTACAACAATCGCCAACACTTGTCCACTAAGAAAACGCCGTTCGAGGTAACAAAGACCTACGAACCAAGGATGGGGATAGAACCCCTCATCACCAAGAATGAATTGTCTTCAGCATTCACACAAGACTTTTCCAATATGCTTGAGCAAGCTAAAGCTTCGCTTGAAAAAGCTCAACAATCAATGAAAAGGCAAGTGGATAAACACCGCACCAAGGTTCCAGAAATGGTAGTTGGAGACAAAGTCTGGCTATCAACTGAGAACATTAAGTTGAATCGGGCCTCGAAGAAGCTCACAGAGCGATGGATCAGCCCTTATGAAATCCTCTCATTAGCAGGACCCAACGCTGTAACACTAAAGCTCCCTTCCACCCTGCAAATCCACCCTACCGTCAATATTTCAAGGGTTCCACCTTATAAAGAATGCCTTGAAAATCAACCTGTCGTTGCCCCAGGACCCATTGTAGGCACACAAGAGGGACTTCCAGAGTTCAAAGTCGAGTACATCGTCAATTCTCGACTTAAGGGACGATCTTTGGAATACCTAGTACACTGGAAGGGCTATGATGAGGAAGACTGCACATGGGAACCTCTGAGCCACCTCACCAATGCCAAAGAGGCACTCAAGGACTTTCACTTATCTAACCCGGTGGCACCCCGGAAGCTCAGAATGGTCCGAACGGACTTTGACTCTTTATTCTCGTCTTACATAAACGTGACAGAACCCTCCCAGGTTCCCTTCAATTGCCTGGAATGCGATTCATAGGAGGGGGGTAATGTTACGATTTCTCATCTTATCTTATCAAGTCACATGACCACTATCACATGACTGTGGGACATGTCACCTGACCAAGTCTAGGTCAACATCCTTCACTTCATTCACATTCGTTCTAGACCCTTATCAAGCATGCTTTCTTAATCACTGCTATTCTAGACCATGACATCATTGATGACGTAGTATATTAGTCAGTATTCCCAGACCTGCCCTAAACTTGTAAGTAGTATATAAACCCAATGTAATCAACGACCGGACTTCAGTCAAGTCCTGGTTGATTCCCCTTCCTCTTGACTCTTAGCAAGCTCTAGTGTGTGACTGAAGCCTTAACTGGATAGGTTGCCAACATTAGGACTTGACTACATACTCTTCCCTCACACACTTCTCATTACCTTGCCATCGTTCGCGACAACCCCGGACCCTAGGGGCAAAGGGATCTCTGCTTAGCTACCCACCATTCATTTTCACGTGCACTTGTGCTCATTTCCTTTTATGTATACCCTCACCATAAGCGAGTGAAGGGTGGTCTCACCTTAAGGAGCCGTCAAGGGGTGTCCTCGAGAGGACTTAATTGGTTTAAAAACCACCTCAGCACATTTTCACATTCAAAGAAGCTTAGGCTCAGATCCACATGAGGCCACTTCATTATAAGAATAGTTTTACGCATTCGGTCATCATCAAAAGAGCAGTCTTGTGCCCGACAACCCAAATTACCTATGATTTCGAAGACTCTAGTCAGGTGGCTATTGACCTGATAGAGTAGAAGTTGGTGTTGACAACATTCCACACTTCTTTCCATCTTTTACGAATGTTCCCAAGAGATCCCGCCAAGTCCGAAGAGATCAAGGCTCACCTCTCTGAGGAGACGCAAGTTGGTGCAAACTACGAATACCACCGACAAGCATCCTTTGATCCAAACGAGGAATACTACGATGCCCAAGGAGGTCACCATTTTAGAACACCAAGGACTCCTACCCCTGAGGTAGAAGAAGAAACAGACTCAGAGTACTCGCCCTTCCCAGCTAGGGAAGATCAAGAAGGTTGGCTCCATTATCAGCCACCTAATCCTTATCTTGGAGTACCGGATCCACTCCCACATCAAACCCTTTTCAAACGAGAAGACCTCCTCCCCTACTTCTTAGATTGTATTCGGAACAATCTAAACTTCGATGAAGACCCACTTCTCTACTTTCAGGTAACCCCTGAAGAAGCGGCTCATTTCAGAAGACAAGTGTTATCGGTCCAGCTTTACGAGGACCCCAGACCCCACCAGCGCCAAGAAATAGGCCTTCTTGAAGAACCAAGAGAAGGACTACTTGCCCTACAAAATTTACACACTCCATCCCTCTCCCCTACCCCTGAACCGGAAGTAACCCCAGTTCCAGAAGAAGAACACCACATTGCGGCACCCTTACCAGGACCCACTCCCATTCGTCAACTCTGAGACCGACGACTCATCAGAGAACCCCTTAGGAGACTGGCCGTCCCCCCCAGACCGGATCTCCCGATCACCACCCGCACCCACTCCCACAACCGAAATGTCCGCCAATTACGTTAAGATGTTGGCAGAACAACTGCTGGCATTACAAGAAGAGCTCACTGAGCTAAAGAAGGATAAAGGGAAGAGAAGGGTGGACAATACTGAGGTGAAGGTATCTAAGAAAGTAGAAATGGTACCAGATCCGGGAAAGTTCGACGGAAATAAAGACAATTTTGAATCATAGCAGATGGGCATGGCCCTTTACATCAAGGAAAATCCAGAATCGTTTATCACAGACGATCAAATAACAATAGCCACTCTAACAAGGATTGGAGTGAAAGTAGGAGAAAAAGACAAATTCGAAGCAGCACAATGGGCTAGACAGCAGCTCCAACATTTCATGAAAACAGACGACTGGCCCACACAAGAAACATTGGGAAAACTCCTCATCTTCCATTTTAAATCCATAAACGAGGAAGACGAGGCAAGGAATAAACTGGAGTGGTGTAAACAAATGAATGATGAATCCGCTCAATCCTTCACCACCAGGTGGTTGGGCTATTACTACGACACTGGTGGAGAACCTGCCAAAGCAGATCCACAAGGAGTCAGACTTTTTGAGAAAGCCTTGTCAGAAAATCTAGCAAAGAAAATCTACGAAGACGGCAAGAGAAGAACTTGCATCCAAGACTATGTGGAAACTGCAAAAGAAGTCGGAGCGAGACTTGAATCGTTCAAGCTCCGAAAGACAGAGAAAGTCCCACAAAGGGCAACTTACCAAACACCCCAAGAAGGACAGGCCCAAACCTATGGAGGAAGAGGGCAACCCATGGACATAGGAGCTTTATGACAACGTAACCCCAAATGTTACAACTGCGACAAAGAAGGACATGTCACTAGGGACTGTCCCAACCCTAAAAAACAGTGCAGAGAGTGTAAGTTCCTCGGAGGAGGACACAAGTTCAATTGCCGAAAGAGGGCGCAAGGGCCTCAACGAAGGCCACAAATAAGAGAAATGACTAAGAAAGAAGAAGAGAAGAAAGAAGAAGAAGGATCCAAGGAGGCCAAAGCCATAAAAGGAATGGACTTTGAGCAGATGAAGGCATATTTCTTCAATCTCCACAATACGGAGATGAAGAAGCAGGGAAAAGGCTATGGCAACTGAGGAAACTGGGACCTCAGAAGCCACAACTAAATACAAAAAATAGCTTCTCATCTCTTTCTCCATATGTACAATACAGACAAGATTATGACAACGACATGGACTCCACCACATGTTACTCCTCCGATTCCAAGCCAAGTTTGCCTATTTATCAGGTACATCTATCCACCACTGAGACCAGGCCTCCAGACAAGGAGCTCGCTGCACGGGAATGCAGGCTTAATTTGGTCAAAGAAAAACAAAAAAATATTTATGAGGATAGTTTCCCTGAACGAATCCTCTTACGAAACGCCAAGGTGCAACAGGAAATCCTCATGGATATCTCAATTGCACACCCCACTACCAAGAACAAGAAATATCAATGCAAGGCCCTCTTGGACAGTGGCGCAAATGGAATTTTCATAGACAAGAAATGGGCCGAAGAAGTAAAACTCCCCTTACAAAAGGTAGAAAGGGAGATTCCTGTCTTTAATGTCGATGGAACCAAAAACTCTGCCAGAGCAGTTACACATCAGGCAGAAATAATCCTGGACTACCAGGGACATCACGAATGCCTAGTTGCAGAAGTAACAAATCTAGGCAAAAACCCAATGATCCTAGGTTACACGTGGTTGGCTAAGCACAATCCAACCATAGATTGGACAAAAGGAGATGTAAAGATGACAAGATGCCCAAGGTCTTGCTACATGTTGTCAGACCGCGGCACAAACTTGGCAAAAGAAGAGGAAGAAGAGCTGAAGCACACCTCGACCATGCATAGGTTCATCAAAAACCTTGAAATACCCAAGAAGAAGGAACCAACCCTAGAAGAAATGGTTCCTAAAGAGTATCATCACTTCCTAGACGTCTTCAGCAAGAAGGAGTCAGAACGACTACCTTTGCGAAAACCTTGGGATCACAAGATAAAGCTGAAGCCTGGCTTTCAACCCAAAAAGGCAAAAATATTCCCCATGAGTAGGGACGAAATGGAAGAGCTAAAGTCCTTCGTGGAAGAACAAACCAAGAAAGGGTATATTCGCCCCTCGTGCTCTCCCCAAACCTCACCAGTCTTCTTCATACCCAAGAAAGACAGAAAGAAAAGATTGGTACAAGACTATCACTACCTAAACAAGTGGACTGTCAAAAACAACTATCCTTTACCACTCATTAGTCAATTGGTAGACAAACTCCAAAAAGCCAAGCTTTTCACTAAGCTAGACCTAAGATGGGGTTACAATAATATAAGGATAAAAAAGGGAGGTGAGTGGAAAGCGGCATTTGCCTCTCACTCCAGAGCATATGAACCATTAGTAATGTTCTTCGGACAATGCAATGCACCCACTACATTCCAGCAAATGATGAATGAGATCTTTGCTGATATGGACGGTGTTGTCATAGTCTATATTGACAACATAATGATCTTCACAAAAATGGACGACGAAGCAGAACATGACAAGATCATCCAAGAAGTTCTCAAAAGACTAAAGGAGCATGACTTATTCCTGAAGCCTGAGAAATGCTTTTTTAAGCAAAAGGAAGTTGAATTCCTTGGAATGGTAGTAAACACCAAAGGAATTAAGATGGAAAAAGGAAAGGTTGAAGCTATCCTTGAATGGCTGATACCCAAAGGGGTCCGAAGTTTCCTCAGACTCGCCAATTACTACCAGAGGTTCATTCAAGACTTTTCACAAGTCTCACGCCCCCTGAATGACCTAACAAAAAAAGATCAACCCTGGCAGTGGGGGCCCCAGGAACAAGGAGCTTTCGATCGACTCAAGGAAGCGTTTACTATGGCACCTATACTCGCTTATCCAGATAACAACAGCGAGTTTCACTTGGAAACTGATGCTTCAGACTTCGCAACTGGCGCCGTCCTTTCGATCAAACAAAGCGACAAGTGGCACCCAGTTGCCTTTTCCTCAGCTTCGATGACTCCTGAGCAGAGGAACTATCCCATAGCAGACAAGGAAATGCTCACAATAATTCTCGCCTTAGAACAATGGCAGCATTACCTTGAGGGGGCAGATGAATTCGAGGTTTGGACAGACCATGCCAACCTCAAATACTTCATGACCAAACAAGATTTGAACCGAAGACAAGCTCGATGGTCACAATGGCTATCTAGGTTCAACTACATCTTAGTCAATAAACCCAGATCACAAATGGGTAAAGCTGATGCTCTCTCTCGACGAGAGGATCATGCACAAGGAATTGATGAAGACAATAAAGGTCTCCAAATGATCCCTGAATACAGAGTAAGGGCACAATCAAAACACACCTACACAATCGAGGGAGAAGAAAGAAAACTCCTTGAAAGGATAGTGGAAGCACAAGAAGAATGGAAGGGTGATGATAAGTCCAACCTTCTTAACAAGGATGGCATTCTGTATCTTGGTGACAGAATCTTTGTTCCACAAAAGGAAAATTTACACCAAGATATCATCACTCTCTACCATGACTCTCCTATCGCCAGACATGGCAGTGCTGAGAAGACCTGGCAAATAATAGAGCAATACTTTCAATGGAATGGCCTTTGAGCCCAAGTAAAAGATTATTGCTCGCGCTGCAACAGATGCACATGGATGAAGCCAGAAAACAAGGCACCAAAGGGTGAATTAATTCTGAACCCTATTCCAGAAGGTCCTTGGAAAGACATATCTGCGGACTTTATCACCAATCTCCCCCCTTCAAACACCTACGACTCTGTTCTCGTTGTAGTAGATCAATTCTCAAAAGAGGTGGAATTCATCCCCACCAATAAAACAATTATAGCCTTGGGAACGGCTAAGCTATATCAAGATCATGTATGGAAGCATCACAGTCTCCCTAGGTCCATTATTTCTGATAGAGGGCCACAATTTGCTTCACAAGTAATGGAGGATTTGAGCAAGATGCTCAAAATAGACCTCAATATGTCCACAGCCTTCCATCCTCAAACCGATGGACAGACAGAAAGGGTCAACAGGGACCTTCAGCAGTATCTCAGACTGTTTACCACTGAGAAACAAGAAAAGTGGGCAGAGTGGCTCCCATTGGCACAATTTTCATACAACAATCACCAACACTCCGCCACTAAGAAAACACCATTTGAGGTAACAAAAACCTATGAACCAAGAATGGGGATTGAGCCCCTCATTACCAAGAGTGAATTGTCCTTGGCATTCGCACAGGACTTTTCCAATACGCTTGAGCAAGCTAAAGCCTTGCTTGAAAAAGCTCAACAATCAATGAAGAAGCAAGTGGATAAACACTGCACCAAGGTTCCAGAAATGGTAGTCGAAGATAAAGTCTGGCTATCAACTGAGAACATTAAACTGAATTGGGCCTCCAAGAAGCTCACAGAGCGATGGATCGGCCCTTATGAAATCCTTTCCTTTGCAGGACCCAATGCTGTCACACTTAAACTACCTTCCACCCTGCGAATTCACCCAACAGTAAACATTTCAAGGGTTAAACCTTGCAAAGAACACCTTGAAAATCAACCTGTCGTTGCCCCAGGACCTGTCGTGGGCACACAAGAAGGACTTCCAGAGTTCAAAGTCGACTATGTCGTCAATTCTCGACTTAAAGGACGATCTTTGGAATACTTAGTACACTGGAAGGGCTATGACGAGGAAGACCGTACGTGGGAACCTCTGAGCCACCTCTCAAATGCCAAAGAGGCAGTAAAGGACTTTCACTTATCTAACCCAGCGGCACCCCGGAAGCTCAGAATGGTCCAAATGGACTTTAATTCACTTTTCTCATTTTATGACAACGTGACAGAGCCCTCCCAGGTTCCCTTTAATCGCCTGGAATGCGATTCATAGGAGGGGGGTAATGTTATGATTTCTCATCTTATCTTATCTTATCAAGTCACATGACCACTATCACGTGACTGTGGGACATGTCACCTGACCAAGTCTAGGTCAGCATTCTTCACTTCATTCATATTCATTCTAGACCCTTATCAAGCATGCTTTCTTAATTACCGCTATTCTAGACCATGACATCATTAATGATGTAGTACATTAGTTAGTATTCCCAGACCTGCCCTAAACCTGTAAGTAGTATATAAACCCAATGTAATCAACGACTGGACTTCAGTCAAGTCCTGGTTGATTCCCCTTCCTCTTGACTCTTAGCAAGCTCTAGTGTGTGACCGAAGCCTTAACTGGATAGGTTGCCAACAAAGCATGGCCCAATTCTGTTGCTAGTAGCCAGGAGGTTTCTTCATCAGTGCCCTCATATCTAGACCAATGGACGAGATACAGAAGTTTGCAATTTCTGCATCATTGGTCTATCTTTGAGTCTAGGATTTTGGAGATCTTGTACTCTGGCTCGCCGTCAACCTCAACCGGAGGCAGAGGCAGCTAAGTATGGTTTGGGATGGTATTGGGAACAGAGGGTTCTAGCTGGGAGACATGGAAGACTGGATGTACGGACTTCATGTTCTCCGGCAGCTGGAGGGTGAAGGAGAGGGTGCCTACCTGAGCGATGATTTCATACGGACCTAAGTTTTTCTCTGATAGTTTCTTAGAGGGTCTCATGGAGCAGAAGTACTTTGCCTTGACAAAAACTTGGTCACCGACTTTGAAGTCTGGCACCAGAGTTCGCTTGGCATCTACAGATTCTTGATATTATTGCTGGGTGAGGGTGATTTCCTCTCGGAGAAAGGCATGGAGTTTGTCGAGGTTGATGGAGTATTCTTGGGCTTGGGTGGAGGTGAGGTCGTGTTCGGGGTGAACGGAGAGGTTGGGGTGATATCCTTTGTTGGCAAAGAACGGGAAGACTCCTGTAGTAGCGTTAGGGGCATTATTGTATGCGAACTCTGCAAGGGGCAGGAGCTTGGACCAGTTATCTTGCTGGTAGTTACAATATATTCAGAGGTACTGTTCAAGAGTCTGATTCATCCGTTCTGTTTGTCTGTCACCCTCCGGATGGTATCCAGAGGTGAAGTGGAGTCAGATGTCTAAAACTTTGCCAAGTGAGCGGAAGAAATGTGACATGAACTCTGAGCCTCGATTGGAGGTGATGTGTGAGGGAACTCTGTGTTTGGAGAACACATGGAGTAGAAAGAGTTTTGCTAACTCCAGGGACGTCATCTTATCGTCTGTTGGGATGAATATGCATTGCTTGGAGAGCCGATCCACGACGACTAAAATGGCGGTGTGTCCGGAGGACATAGAGAGTTGTTTTATGAAGTCCATGGAAATGGAATTCCATGGCTTCTCAGGGATGGGGAGTTGCTTGAGAAGCCCATAGGGCTTACAGTGACTGAAAAAACCGTTGCAATGTTTGACTTCAATCCAGTGCATGAGGTGCACTGCAATCATATGTGGGAATTTCACTTAGCTTTGGTATGACAAATTAATCTACATACTCTAGGTTACATAATCGCCCCCTAGGTCATGTGATTCCATTCAGACCCTGCCAAGATATAGCCATTACAAAACAGTCATCTCATTGCAACAGTTTATTCACTTTTGAATCCAAGTATGAGATTTCATATATATATATGGATATTTGTATTTGTTTGATACTATAAACAAAGATATACACATAAACACTATGTCTGAGTTTAAAATAGTTCCCACACTCCTTATTTTCTTATTTTTTCCATCATGAAATCTCTCTCTATTGATCAAAAGACTGCTATTCTTGTTCAGCTTCATGCTGGCCATTCTGCCCACTCTATTGCCTCTCACATGGGCCTCAATGTTTCTACTGTGTCCAGGCTTCGCTCCAAAG
>JBBPKI010001139.1:0-14529 GCA_038089155.1 Nevesoporus exiguus
CCCTTTTTGGAGCAAGCTTCTTTGATGGGTACCTGAGTTTAAGGTTCGTGGCTTCGAGCCAGACCTTGTCTCCAACCTTCCATGGTGTGAACTTGGTAGTAAGTCTCTCCTTCATGAGATGTTGAGCGGTGGAATGAGCAGCTAGTGCTTCTTTCCATGCCTCATCAAGGGTGGTGAGACATTCTTCTACAGAGGGAACGAAAGTCTTTCCTAATGGAGGATAGACTCTAGGTTCATACCCCATCATGAGATAGTATGGTGATTGGTGGGTGGAGGAATGTGCTGCGGAGTTGTGAGAGAATTCCACAGTCGGCAGTAAGGTACTCCAGGTACTAGGGCGTCCTTGGCAAAAGATCCGAAGATAAACTTCAAGCTCCTGATTGGCTCTCTCAGTTTGGCCATCAGTCTGTGGGTGGTATGCGGAGGAGAGTTTTATATCATATTGGAGGAGTCTAGCTAGCTCCTTAGTGAAGGAGGAGGTGAACTGAGGTCCTCTATCAGAGATGCAAGAGTCATGAAGTCTGAATCTAGGGAAGATATGTTGGAAAAAGAGTGATGCAACTCCAGCAGCGAAGATGGTTTTGGTACAAGGGAGGAGAATTACCCCCTTCGTAAGGCCATGGTCGACCATGACCAAGATAGAGTCAAAGGCATTGGAAAGGGGAAGATCCGTAATGAGATCCATAGAAATCTGTTGGAAAGGGCGCACAGTGAAGGTGGAAAGTGGCGAAAGAGGTGGTACGGTGGGATGGGTATTTGGTTTGGAAGCCTGACAGACTGCACATCCAGAAATGAAGCGAGAGATAAAGGAGCACATGCCGGGCCACCAATAGTTGCGGGAGAGGCGAGCATAAGTGCGAAAAAGGCCTTCATGGTCCCCACTAGGAGAGGAGTGAAGGGAGGAGACCAGTTCATGGCGTACGTTAGGGGGAATAAAAAGATGGCCCTTGTAATAAAGGTGAGGGGTGTCATAATGCCAGTCCGCAAGTGAAGAACGAGGGAAAAGAGGGAGAGATTTCTCCATGGCATGCAGGGCTTCTAAGACAAGCGGATCAGAGGTGGAGGAACTGGCAATTTTTGAAACAAGTGCCAGGTCTAAGGCAGAGATGATTTCAGGGTCGGCGAGGATGGGATGGATGTTATCGGACAAAGTGTTGACGTCGTGACATCGGGAGAGCGCATCTGCAGGGGTCATGGCAGTACCCGGGAGTATGGTCCAGAGAAGATGATATTCCTGGAGAAAGAGACTCCAGCGAGCCTGGCGACAGGAGAGTTTCTGGGGGGCCTTCATAAAGGAAAGGTTTTTATGATCTGTAAAAATGGTGACAGGGTGTTCCGTCCCTAGGAGATACTGCCACCATTCCTCCAAGGCATCAATAACTGCAAGGAGTTCTCTGTCATAGATGTCATAGTTTCGTTCTGCATCATTAAGGGTGCAAGAGTAGTAGGCACACGGATGGGAATCACCATTGGCATCCTTCTGCATAAGGATAGCTCCAACAGCGATAAGAGAGGCGTCGGTCATGAGGAAGAAAGGTCTGGATGTGTCTGGGAGGACAAGGACTGGGGTGGAGGAAAAGATGTCTTTTAGTCGGAGGAACACCATTTCCTGGGCTTTTTGCCAAATCCAAGGCTGGGCATTCTTTGTGAGGAGGTTAAGAGGGGCAGCGATATCAGCAAAGTTCAGGATAAACTTTCAATAAAAGTTGCAAAAACCGAGGAAGGAGCGAACAGCTTTAACGGTGGATGGGGGTTGCCATTTGGCAATGGTGGAGAGTTTGACGGGGTCCATGTGTACTTGTCCGTTTCCTACGATGATCCCTAAATACTCAATCTTGGGAGCATCAAAGGTGCACTTTGAAAGTTTGAGCGTTAACCCATGCTCTTGGAGATGAGCTAGAACTCTGCGAGTGCGATTAATGTGATCAGGGAGAGTAGAGGAATGTATTCCAAGGTCATCCATGAAGATTTCTAACCATCCTTCTGGGGTCATGTCACGAAAGACCCAGTTCATGAATGCTTGAAAAGTAGGCGGTGAGTTACATTGCCCAAAGAACATGACAGTGGGTTCATATAAGCCAAGAGGAGTGATGAACGCAGCTTTCCACTGGTCTTCTTCGCGAATGCAGATATTGTTGTACCCCCAACGGATGTTGAACTTTGAGAAGTACTTTGAGTGCTTCATTCGATCGATGAGGTCGAAGACGAGTGGGAGTGGGTAGGCATTCTTGACAGTGTGCTCATTCAGATATCTATAATCCTGGCAAGGGCGAAGCAATCCATCCTTCTTTGGGACAAAGAAAAGAGGAGATGCTTGTGGTGACTTGGATTCTACAATTCGTCCAGTGCGAAGATGTTCTTCAATGAAAGCTCTACAAGCTTCTAGTTCGGCAGGGTTTAGGGCATAAGCTTTGGCTCGTTTAGGGACGAAGGAGTCTTTAAGCTCGATGACATGGTCATAAGGGCAATGGGGAGGGAGGATGTCATGGTTCTTTTCTTCGAAGACATCAGAGAAGTCAGCGTACACTTCAGGGAGGGTGACTTCTTTTTTGGCATCTTTTTGAGCGATTTCAGTAGCGATAGTGGTTTTACATATGGTTTCGGCGGTCAGCCAAGCATTCCTTTCTATTAGTCCTAACTTGATGTTTCTGTTATCATCCAGTCCTAACCATCGGAGGAGATACCGTTCAGAGGTGTCGTCATTCATGGGGAGAGGTTCCGTTGGGAAGGAAAGAGTCCTGTTTTTCCAATCTATGGTAGGGTTGCGATCAGCAAGCCAGTTCATTCCTAGAATGATTTGGGGTCTTCCAAGACCGATAATCATGAAACAGAGGGTTTTTGTTCATTCAGGGAAAGTAACAGTAGCATTGGAGAAGAAGCGGATTGTTCCTGCCTGATTGGAAGTTCCATCTACGTTTAGTGCTTGGATAGATTCGGAAAGGGGATGGAAAGGGAGGCCAAGTCTTTTGGCTAGTCGATGGTCAATGAAAGTTCCGGTGGCTCCGCAGTCAATGAGCGCAGTAGTGTCGATGGTTTTCGTCCCATGAGAGAGTCTGATTCGGATATGAATTGATTTTTCAGACTCAGATGAAAGGGTTACATGGGCGATATTATGGAGAGGTAGCATCGACTCATCTCTCCTTCTCAAAAATCCTCAGTTACTTCTGTGATAGAGGCAATAGATTCCTGGACAGGCTTGAAGCTTTGCTTCAGTTCCTGGAGGATCTGTTGAGTGGTCTTCCCTCCAGCAGTGAGGGAGTTAATGTATTGCGTCAAGTCATTGTTGGGCTGCATCTGCACAGCGCGAATCCTATTGGGGTTGCGAGGGGGGCAAGGTGGAGCAGAGGTTGACTGATTGGGATGGTTCCTAGTGGAACAGCCACTTTGCTTGCAAATGAAACACAGTTTGTTATCCAAGCATCGCTTTCGTTCGTCAGGGGACAGATTCAGGGCATCGATGTCCATGACATTGGGGTCTCTGGTAGGGGTGCGAGGGGTGAATGATCTTTGGGGAAAAGTGCAAGTGGGGATGGTCCTGGTAGTGGAAGTGGTGACTCTAGGGGCCATTCGAATCCTGTTGGCCTCAAACTGCTCGACCTTAGAGTACCACTCTGAGATCTTCTTTGGCATGGTTTCTAACCCAGCCATCCTGGCACAATGGTATTAATGCAGGCCTTGTTTGAAAAGGCCAATGAGGGCGAGGTCGTTAGTGAGGGCAGCTGTGGTGGATAGGATATGGAATTCGGAGACATATTTGTGCAGATCAGAGACGGTATTCTGTCGCAGAGCGACAAGTTTCTTCATGGCATCTGCTGATGAATCAACGAGTCTGAAAGCTACCTGGAAGGCAGCTTTAAAGTCTTTGTACGTTTCAAAGGAAGGAGGAGACTTATTCGTAGCCTCCTGGCGGATGACAGTAGCCCAGGCAAGGGCAGAATCTTTCTTCATGTATGAGAGTGCGAAAGCGATCTGACGATCATTGGAGGTGTAGATCTCCTTGTTGATCAGAAGGTAGGTATCTACTGAGAGGATCCATGACTCAGCGGAGGAGGAATCTCCATCATAGTCGGCAGGGACGCCAATCTTGATCTCCATGGGTTTAGAGGACATGTCGTCGCCAGAGTCTTCATTATCAGAAGGGTCTGGGGAGGGAGGGCAATGAGGTGGTTGCAAATGGATCAGTTGGATAGGTATGGCAGGTGTTGGGGCAGTATAGGCTGAAAGCAGGAGAGCAGCAGATGTGTTGTGCTCAGGACGACGTACTATTTGTGGGATAGGTGCAGCCCAAGGATCAGAAGAACTTCCAGGTCCAATGGCAGGCTCTGGTTCTTCGACTTCGATAGGTTCAGGCTCAGAGGGCTCTCCTCTAGCAGTGGATCTGCGGATAGCTTGTTCCAATAAAGCGTTGCAACGACGCAGTGTTTCAAGTGGATAGTTTGGGTTTGGCGACCCAGAGATTCTTCGGGACGGTGACGACGTTTTGACAAGGGGTTCCCTATTCCAATGGCAGGAGGGGAAAAGGGAAAGCTAAATCTTTTGTTATGGAGCATGTCCTTCTGGACAGCAGAGTTCAAAGGCTCTTTGCGAGGAGGCACTCACGAAGAGGCACAACGTCTCACAACGAGCAAAGAGGCAAGAGAGAACAGTTGAGGTGACTGTTCAGGCAAGGACAAGTCCAGATCAGAGGAGGTGGAATTGCACAGGTTTAGCTTGGGTTACAAGCGAAGTAGATCTACTACTTTATAGTCCTATAATGCGCGCACGGACCAACTAAAGGGCAGGCATAGAAGGAAAGGGAAGACAATGGAAGAGAGACAAGATAGGAAAGAAGTGTTAAGGCTGGGTGAGTGGACTATGACAGTGTGCGAGAGAACGCTGTTAGGAGAGATTGTCCAATTGGAGATAACTACATACGTGAGAACAGAGACAGTGAAGGAATAATCAAACTCATCCAGCAAGAAGGTTACAAGGAATCACAAGTATTTAGCATGCGGGTGCGGATACATAAATGAGATGTGTTCGGAGACAAGGAGGAGGCCAGGATGAAGCGAAAATATTGTAACAGACACCCTCCTCAAGAAGGGAGCTAGTATGGAATCCTTCAAGCTAAGAGGGAAAGAAGCCTCTCATCAAAACTATGCTTCATCATCAAATCAAGAAGGTCAAGCTCATACTTACAGAGGGCAAGGTCAACCAATGGACATAGGAGCCATTAGGCAAAGAAACTCAAAGTGTTATAATTGCACAGGCAACGGACATATAGCCAGAAATTGTCCGAAACAAAAAAAGGAATGTACAGAGTGCAAGTTCCTTGGTGGAGGACACAAAGTAAATTGCTGAAAAAGAAGCACAGAAGCCCCCCGTGTTCCCCGAGTACGAGCCATGGGAGAAGAAGAGAAGAAGAAGGAAAAGAAAAAGAAAGAAGAGCCTAAAGAAGAAAATTTCTTTGATGATCATGATACAAAAATGAAGAAACAGGGAAAAGGATATGGCAACTGAGGAATCTGGGACCTCAGAAGTCGAAAGAAAACATCTTAAATATGAAAAATAGTTTCTCTTCTCTCTCACCTTATGTACAATATGGATAGGACTTCAATGACGACTCTTCCACATGTTACTCTTTAGATTCCAAGCCATCTAGTCCTATTTATAGAGTACATTTGCCCACTACCGAGACCGGGCCTCCAAACAAAGAGCTCACTGCATGGGAATGCAGGCTTAATTCAGTCAAAGAAAAACAAAAATATATTTATGAGGAGAGTTTCCCAGAATGAATCCTCCTATGAAATACCAAGGTGCAACAAGAGATTCTCATGGATATCTCAATTGCACACCCCACTACCAAGCACAAAAGACATCAGTGCAAGGCCCTTTTGGACAGTGGTGCTGTTATGTAGCACATTCCGTCGAACTGCTAACATATCCTATGCTTCGCGAGGAGGCACTCACGAAGAGGCACAATGTCTCATGATGGCATGGAGACGGTTTGAGTTGGAGCCTTTGGCAAGGCAAGAGGCAAGGGCAAGGTTGTTCTAGGGAACGCATTGATTGCGTAGCACTAGCTTAGGGTACAAGACAGATTGTAGTTCTATCTTTATACTAGGCAGGGCACGCACGGACCAACTAAGGGTAGACATGGGAAGAGAGAGAGAGAATAAACAAGGATGGTACTAATATGGTAGGTGGATCACGAGCCTGCGCGAGAGAGCAGGCTTAGGAGATGCAGTCTGAAGATAAAGTATGGAATCACTATTGTAAAAGGTGGAGAGTCAGCGCTTCGGGTGACTTGAAAGAAACAAGGAATTTGAGATAGCAAGCATGGGGGCATGGATATTGAAACGGAACAGCAACAAGGATAAGTAAGAGTCCGTGTATGAGGGAAATGAATGTAACACTACCCCTTTCATACGACTGTTGCCCAGCAGCAGTGCTAAGCGACATTGGGATTCTCACCATTCAGAACCAGTCCTCCATGAATAGGATCCTCAATAGTGAAGGGGCAGTTATGGACGGTGTGGTCTGGGCCTCCACAAAGGGGGCAATGGATTGTCGGGCAGATTGCTGCCACATGGCCCCAGTGGTCACAGAGGGGGTAGTGGCTGGTAAGGCAACGGGAGGTAGGGTGGTCTGGGGCCCACTGACCACAGTGGGGGCATCGATATCAGGGGCAATTAATGTGGAAATGACCCTGTTGACCGCAGGAGAAGCAGCGGGCGCAGGTAGGGTCCAGGGCAACAAGATGGGCAGCAACATTCAAAGGGAGAGGTAGGACTTGGGTGGGGGATGAGATGACTCTAGCTCTGGTTGGGAGGTCATGCGGTCCAGTGAAGGTTGGTGGGGGGGTAGACAGTGGCAAATGAAAGTCAGTGGGCGAGGGGGATTGTAGTACCGCCTGGGCAGGCGATTCAGTGGTAAGGCGAGGGGGCGGAATTGGGAGGGGATACGCTGCATGTTCAATCACTTGGGTGATTAGTGATGGAGGAGACTTGTCCCGTTGAGCCTGGAGAGGCGAGATATCACGAGGGAGGGTTCAAGGGTTGGGCCAACCGAGGACCAGGTCGCTCTCTAAATAGTCTGCCAGGTCAGAGTTGGAAAGCGAATTGAGGATCACCTCAGCATATTCTCTCAGGGTTGACAGTGGAAATGAAGTAATGATCTGTGTGAATTGATGGTGGTCAAGGAGATCCAGGGCTCTAAGGCAGATCTGATCCAACAGGGTGGTATGGGCTGCGGAGAAGTCCGTCTGGAATCCCATCCGGGGGTGGCTGGAGAAGATGCAGAATTGAGACGTGTGGTGGAAGAGAAGAGTGGCTTCCATTAAAGGAATGTCATTGGCAAAGGCCAGGGTGCATTCGGCAAGCAGAAGTAGGGGGGCATGGTCAAGCACATATATGTAGGTAGCCAGTCGTTGGAAGCATGGGAGGTTTTCTACATAGAGCCGTTCCAATGCCCATGCAGGGATGGGTGGGTGAGGACAGGCAGGAGCAATCCCAGGGGTCCGAGTGATGGAACGAGTCGTGGAAGCACAGGGGTGGTGGGAGCTTCGAGTGGTTCTTGTGCAAGGGAGGTCAGGGCGAGGGATGACGGAGATGATGGTGCAGACGACTCCTGGTCAAGCATGGTGGGGATTGTGATGGACATGGTAGAGGGCAAAGAGAATAGCTATGACAGTGATAGAGCTGGTAAAGAGGAGCAAGGCTAAGAATGTGGCAAGAAGGATCTGTAGTGGGCTGAGCATTTACTCAGCGGTGGGTCGACTGGCTTTATATTGGGAAAGGAGGGCCTGAGCATGTTTCAAATTAGACTCTGGTTCCCATGTATTGTCCAAAGAAGGATATCCTTTCCATTTGACAAGGTACTGGCGTCGGCGAGGGGAGCCCTGATGGGAGAGTATCCGTTCAACTTCAAACTCCTCTTCCCCATTGATAAGGTCAGGTGGCAGGGGAATGAAATTGGGGCCATGTTCCAGTGTCTCGTGATAGGACGATAAGAGGAAGGCATGGAACACATCATGGATATGCCATGTGGGGGGAAGTTTCAGCTGATACGCCACAGGGGAAAGTACCTGTGTGATTTCAAAGGGTCCTTCTCGTTTGGGTGCTAGCTTCCTTGATGGGTAGTGCAGGCGGAGGTTGGTGGCTTCAAGCCATACCTTATCATCTACTTTCCAGGGAGTGAACTTGGATGTGATGCGTTCCTTCATTTTCTGTTGGGTGATCTGGTGAGTGGCAAGGGCCTCTTTCCTTGTTTCAGTGAGGCAGAAGAGCTGGTTTTCTACAGCAGGGGCAGACGTCTTTCCTAAAGGAGGGTAGACTTGGGGTTCATATGCCATCATGAGGTAATATGGCGATTGGTGAGTGGAAGAGTGGGTGGTGGAGTTATGAGAGAACTTGGCAAGAGGGAGGAGTTGACTCCAAGTGTCAGGTCGTCCCTGACAGAAGATCTGAAGATAAGTTTCTAGTTCCTGATTGGCTTGTTTGGTTTGGCCATCAGTTTGGGGGTGGTAGGCTGAAGAGAGTTTTAGAGTGTATTGGAGGAGGCAGGCCATCTCTTTGGCAAAGGTGGAGGCAAACTGTGGTCCTCTGTCGGAAATACATGAGTCATGGAGGCCGAATTGAGGGAATATGTGGGAGAAAAAGAGAGAGGCAACATCGTTGGCTGAGATAGATTTGGTATATGGGAGGAATATCACCCCCTTAGTAAGACCATGGTTGACCATGACCAAGATAGAATCAAAGCCAGCAGAGGGAGGAAGGTCAGTGATAAGATCAACAGAGATCTGCTGGAAGGGGCGGGTGGCTTTCGAGGGGAGAGGGGAGAGTGGAGGCACAGTGGGGTGTGTGTTGACCTTATTCATCTGACAGAGGGTGCAGCCAGTGACAAAGCGTGCCACAAAAGCGCACATGCCCGGCCACCAGTAATTGTGACTAAGGCGATTGTAGGTGCAGAAGAGGCCCTCATGGCCACCAGCAGGGGAGGAATGCAAAGCAGAAAGGAGAGGATGGCACCCAGCAGGGGGAATATAGAGATGACCTCGAAAATAGAGGTGGGGGTGGTCAAAGGTCCAATCTTGGAGGGAAGATCGTGGAAATAGAGGCAGGGATTGGTCCATGGCAGCAATGGCTTTGAGGATGAGCGGATCATTGGAGGAGGATGAGGCGATTTTGGCAGAAAGGGAGGCATCGAGAAGTGAGATAATGGTAGGGGAGGCCAGAATGGGATGAATGTTGTCAGTAGAGGTGTCAATCTCATGGCAGCGAGAGAGGGCATCAGCGGGGGAGGCAGCAGTGCCAGGGATGCTTTGCCAGACAATGTGATAATCTTGTAGAAAGAGACTCCAGCGAGCTTGTCGGCGAGATAGCTTTTGGGGGGCTTTCATGAAGGTTAAATTCTTATGGTCGGTAAGTACAGTGATGGGGTGAGTGGTACCAAGGAGATACTGGCACCATTCCTTGAGAGCGTCAATGACAGCGATTAGTTCGCAATCATAGATGTTGTAGTTGTGCTCAGTGTCGGTAAGGGTGCGGGAGTAATAGGCGCAAGGGTGACTATCCCCATTGGTATCCTTTTGCATGAGGACTGCCCCAACTGCGATGAGGGAGGCATCGGTCATCAGGAAGAAGGATTGGTTGGTGTTGGGAAGGGCAATAATGGGTGTGGAGGAGAAGATCAGTTTGAGCTGGTCAAAGGCTGCTTGTTGGGGGGTTTCCCATGTCCATGGATGGGCGGTTTTGGTTAGGGCATTTAGAGGAGCAGCAATGTCCACAAAGTTGGGGATGAACTTCCGATAGAAGTTACAGAAGCCAAGGAATGAGCAGACCGAACGCACATTCGGTGGTAGGTGCCAGGTGGAGATAGCTGCTAATTTAGTGGGGTCCATGCCAACGCTGCTGTTGCCAACTATTACTCCGAGGTATTCAATTTCAGGAGCATTAAACGTGCTTTTGAATAGTTTGAGGGTGAGGCCATGTTCTCAAAGGTAGGCAAGTACGCACCGAGTTCTCATGATGTGGTCTTCCAGGGTGACGGAGTGGACTCCCAGGTCGTCCATGTATATCTCCAGCCATCCTTCAGGGGTGATATCACAGAATATCCAGTTCATGAACACCTGGAAAGTTGGTGGTGAATTACATTGGCCAAAAAACATGACTGTTGGTTCATATAAACCAAGGGGGCAGATGAATGCTGCCTTCCATTGGTCTTCCGGCTTGATGCAAATGTTGTTATATCCCCACCAGATGTCAAACTTGGAAAAGAACTTTGAGTTTTTCATTTGATCGATGAGGTCAGAGATTCAGGGAAGGGGGTAGGTGTTTTTAACGGTGTGTTCATTCAAGTATCTATAGTCTTGGCATGGGCGTACTGTTCTATCCTTTTTAGGCACAAAGAAGAGAGGGGATGCTTGGGGGGATTGGGACTCAACAATCCATCCAGTTTGAAGATGTTCCTCGATGAATGCTTTACAAGCTTCCATTTTTGCTGGGTTTAGGGAGTAAGCCTTAGCCCTTTTGGGAATGAAAGAATCTTTTAGTACAATTGCATGATCGTATGGACGGTGAGGTGGGAGCGCATCATGGTTCTTTTCTTCAAATACATCGGCAAAGTCGGAATAGGCTGCAGGAAGGGTAATCTCTTCTTTTGGAGCCTTCTGGGCTAATTCAGTGGCAAGAGTGGTTTTACAGATGGATTCTGCATCAAGCCATTCTTGGTGGGTCATTAATCCTTTACCGATGCGATCGTTTGAGTCATACCCCAGCTATTGTAGGAGGTATCGATCGGGTACTGGATCGTATGCATCAAGAGGTGGATGTGGCAGAGTGATAGTTCTTTTTGTCCAATCAATTTGTTGGTTGTGAGATCGGAGCCACATCATCCCGAGGATGATCTGGGGACGTCCTAGTCCTATTACCATTAGGCACATGGTTTCAGAGATGTTTGCCATGGTGGTTTCTATAGTCATAGAGGATTGGATAGTTCCTTTCTGGTTCTGGGTTCCATCAACATTGAGGGCTTGTATCGGTGTATCTAGGGGGATGGGAGAGAGGTGTAGTCGTTTAACAAGGGAGGGGTCGATGAACATTCCGGTTGCTCCACTATCAACAAGAGCAGTTGTGTTGATGTTTTTTCCTTTAGCAGACAGTCTGATTCATATGCAGATCGATTTATTTGATTCAGAGATGATTACTACAGGAGGTTTTTGGAGAGGGAGCATTAACTCATCTCTCCATACTAAAAATCCTTCTGATCGTCTTCCACTATTTCTTCGATGGAGGCGATGGATTCCTTTGGTACGTCAAAGGTTTCCTTCAGTTCTTTCAACACTTCCTCTGAGGACTTCCCTCCAGTTATGAGAGTGTTGACATATTGGGTTAGTTCCGTTGATGGAGCAGTGGTGGCAGCATGGAGTCGGGCAGGATTCTTAGATGGTCATGGGGGTGGGGAGTATAGTTTGGGTGGTTCTTGGTGGAACATCCAGACTGTTTGCAAACAAAACATAGCTCGTTTTCGAGGCATCTTCACTGCTCAACCAGGGAAAGATTAAGAGCATTGATGTCCATGGCATTCGGGTCTCGAGTAGGGGTCGAATGGGGAGTGAAGGATCATTGGAACGTCTTCCTTCTGTTTGGTTCGTTCTTCTGGGAGAAGTGGGCCCTGTTCACTTCAAAGATTTTGACCTTCGAGTACCAATCACTGATTTTCTTAGGAATCGTTTCCAATCCTGCCATGCGATTTCAATGGTAGCTATGGAGCCCTTTCTCAAACAGAGCAATGAGGGCATCATCCGCCGTTATTCCAGATGTGGCAGTGAAAAGATGAAACTGGGAGACGTAACCATGGAGGTTATCGATGGAGTTTTGCTGTAGAGCAACTAGTTTTTTGGTGGCATTTGCTACTGTATCTGTTAACTTGAAGGCTGTGGCAAAGGTCTTCTTGAAATCAAGGAAGGTTCCAAAGGACAGGGGAGTCTTTGTCATTGCCTCTTGTCGGCAAACAGTAGCCCAGGCAAGTGCGGAGTCCTTTTTCATGTACAAGAGGGCAAAGGCGATTTTTCTAGCATCGGTGGTATAAATTTCTTCATTGATCAAAAGATAGGTTTCTACAGTGAGCATCCATGACTTTGTGGTGGATGGTTCCCCATCGTAATCAGCGGGGGTCCCGATCTTGAGCTCAACGGGTTTGGAGGTCATATTGTCATCTCCTTCGTTATCAGATGAGTCAGGGGAGGGCGGCTGTCGCGGTGGGATAGGTAGGGTCGCTGAGTGGTTTGGGCTGGAGGGGGCGACTGGTAGCTAGTTATTGGAAGGGCGGTGGAAGTATTTCATTCAGGACAACAAGTAGGTGCTAGGGAAGGGGCGGCCCACAGGTCAGTAGGGCTTCCTGGTCTGGTTACTGGCTCAGGTTCTTCGACCTCTATTGGTTCTGGTTTGGAGGATTCTCCTCTAGCAACAGATCTGCGGATTGCTTGTTCTAGTAGGGCGTTGCATCAACGCGGTGTTTCTGGGGGTTGGTTTGGATTCGACGACCCAGCAATTCTTCTGGAAGACGTGGTTAATCAGGGGGGGTTCACCCTTCTCCGATAATAGGAGGGGTGGAAGGATAAGCTAGTGCTTTTGTTACGTAGCACGTTCCATTGAACTGCTAATGTATCCTATGCTTCGCGAGGAGGCATTCACGAAGAGGTGCAATGTCTCACGATGGCACGGAGACAGTTCGAGTTGGAGCCTTTGGCAAGGCAAGAGGCAAGGGCAAGGTTGTTCTAGGGAACGTGTTGATTGCATAGCACTAGCTTAGGGTACAAGACAGATTGTAGTTCTACCTTTATACTAGGCAGGGCATGCATGGACCAACTAAGGGTAGGCATGGGAAGAGAGAGAGAGAACAAATGAGGATGGTACTAATATGGTAGGTGGATCACAAGCCTGCGCGAGAGAGCAGGCTTAGGAGATGCAGTCCAAAGATAAAGTACAGAATCACTATTGTAAAAGGTGGAGAGTCAGCGCTTCAGGTGACTTGAAAGAAACAAGGAATTTGAGATAGCAAGCATGGGGGCATGGATATCGAAACGGAACAGCAACGAGGATAAGTAAGAGTCTGCGTATGAGGGAAATGAACATAACAGATGCAAATGGAGTCTTTATAGACCAAGAATGGGCAAAACAAGTCAAACTCCCTCTAGAAAAGCTAGAATGGGAGATACCAGTCTTTAATGTCGATGGAACCAAAAACTCTGCTGGAAGTGTAACACACAAAGCAGAAATAATCCTTGATTATGAAGGACACCGTGAACGCCTAGTTGCAGAAGTAACAAACCTAGGCAAAAATAACATGATTCTTGGCTATACTTGATTGGCCAAACACAACCCAACCATAGACTGGTCGAATGGAGAAGTGAAAATGGCGAGGTGCCCAAGGTCCTGCTATATGCTCTTGGACTGTGGCACACAACTGGCTAAGGAAGAAGATGATGAATTAAAGCACACCTCAACTGTGCACCAATTCATCAAAAACTTAGAAAAGCCAAAAGAAAAGAAACTAACTCTTGAAGAAATGGTTCTGAAAGAATACCATCACTTCCTTGACATCTTCAGTAAGAAAGAATCAGAGAGGCTCCCACTCCAAAAACCATGGGACCATGAAATAAAGCTGAAGCCTGGCTTTCAACCTAAAAAGACAAAAATCTTCCCAATGAGTAAGGGTGAGATGGAAGAATTAAAAGGCTTTGTTGAAGAACAAACCTGGAAAGGTTACATTCGACCATCCAGATCCCCTCAAATATCCCCTGTCTTCTTCATTCCAAAGAAAGATGGCAAGAAATGACTGGTCCAAGATTATAGATATCTTAATGACTGGACCATTAAAAACAATTATCCCTTACCACTCATAAGTCAATTAGTGGATAAGCTCCAAGGGGCGAAGCTCTTTACCAAGTTAGATCTTCAATGGGGCTATAATAACATAAGGATAAAAGAAGGAGACGAATGGAAAGCTGCCTTTGTCTCACATTCAGGAGCTTACGAACCTCTTGTAATGTTCTTTGGACAGTGCAACGCACCAGCCACATTTCAGCAAATGATGAATGAAATCTTTGCTGACATGGATGGCATCATCATAGTCTACATTGACGACATAATGATTTTCACCAAAACAGATGATGAAAAGGAACATGATAAAATCGTCAAAGAGGTCTTAAAGCAGCTAAAGGAACACAACTTATTCCTTAAACCAGAAAAGTGCTTTTTCAAGCAGAAAGAAGTCGAATTCCTTGGAATGGTAGTAAATACTGAAGGAATTAAAATGGAAAAAGGCAAGGTGGAAGCCATCCTTGAATGGCCGACATCAAAGAATGTCAAAGGAGTTTGCAGTTTCTTGGGACTGGCAAATTACTACCGAAGATTCATTCAAGACTTCTTGAAAGTCTCTAGGCCCCTGAATGACCTTACCAAAAAAGATCAGCCCTGGCAGTGGGGATCCCAGGAACAAGGAGTGTTTGATATGCTCAAAGGAGCCTTTACCACAGCACTGATACTC